>CM076569.1:572795308-573095048 GCA_034641835.2 Pinus albicaulis
TTTTTAATGTTACAGTATTTCCCGATCACAATTGAATATCATGAACCCCAACTAGAATAGACTGGTATTCGAATGGTAAATGTGGGTTTGTTACATATATCATTTGCACTGCTTTACTATTTTTAGGATTGGGCATAGGTTGAGCAGGAAACTGAGAAGGTCGAAAGGGTGGAGGTAAAGGAAACGGTGGAGTAGACTGACTCGGAAGTTGATGCATTGAATAAGGTGTATGCGTAGATGGATATGACTGCACAGGTGGTTGGTGGGAATATGGAAAATGAGTCGGCCCTTTCCAACCTTGTTGCCATAGTTGAGAAGGTTGCCCATACTGATATTGATTCACATACTGCCACTATTGATTAGTGTTAGGATAAGAATATGCATGTGAATTATAACCAAAGTAGTGTGGAGAAAATTCAGGAGCCATACCTGCACCTACCTGAGGCCAATTCCTTCTTGCTCCCATAGCATACAAGTATTCAGCTTCAGCCTGTCCCCTGTAAATACAGCTTTAAGTCCTAGTATAGAGGGACATTTTTCTGTGATATGGTCTTTTGCACAAATAGTACATTATTAGTTTCTTTCAAATTAAGAGGACACTCTTTAGGAGGACACTTGTCTCTACATATAGGACAGAAAATACATAATGACTCTTGTTCCTTCATGTGTTTTTGCTAGAATTTCAAAGAGTCTAACTGTTTGGTAATAGTATTCATTATAACAATTTTCATGTTTTCCATTTTATTTTCTAGTCCAATAATCATAGCATCAGTAGATTCAATTTTCTATTTCTGTTTCGAGTTCCTCTATCAGATCTATACTGTTTCTTGAAAATTTCCTGCATAATTCACAAATTTGTTCAAAATTTTGCTGAGAAATATCACCTTGTCCTAACAGATTTAAATTATTTCTATCATTATTAGTAAGTCCTCTTAAGAACAAGGTTCTAATAGTACTGGAATCAAACTTGAGTTTCAACCTTTGTAAAAAATACAAAAATCTTTCCAGGTAATCTTCAAGAGTTTCATCATCATCCTGTATGATTGTAAAAATCTCATCTTGCATGTCCCAAGTTTTGCAGTATTCTTGATATTTAGACAAAAGCACTCTCTTATTCTGATCCCAAGAGTTTATAGTGTTTCCTCCTAATCCCATAGACCAGTGTAAAGCTAAATCTTTGAGAGTAACATGAAATAATCTTAACTTCAGAGCGTCAGTTGAATAATCATAACTTCTACACAGAATATGAAACTCGAATAGAAAAGAGTCAGGATCTTCATGAACTTTACCATGGAAATGAGGGAGAGTTGATGGTGGAATATTATTCATTTGTGCCATGGTATCAGGATCCACAATTGGAAACACAAAAGTGGATTGTTCTCTACTTACCGGGTTCTCACCAATCCCTTCCAAATGATCTTCATGGTCCACCATTGTTTCCTTTTTACTTGTACCGCTCTCAACAGGTTGTTCCACACCCGAGCTGTTGACACCAGAATCCAGGTGCGTTGTTCCTACATGATGGGTTTGAATTGAATTGGGCTTACTACTTACAGAAGGAGACCCAATATGAGAAAAATTATTTTGGCCCTTAGTGGGCTTCGAACCCTTACCTTTTCTATGCATTCATTTCAAAAAAGAAAGAAAAATAACAAATAACTTCTAGTAAAAAATGTTGTCAGAAATCAGTTAATACCAATAAAATTCCTTCAAAAAAACTCTTCCAAACAATACTGCAGAAATAAGGAAAAAATTACCTCTATTGTATAATCAGAAAATTCTTACCAAATCAAATCGCCTCCCTGGAAATGGCGCCAAAATGTTGGGTGCAAGAATTACACTTGAGCAAATTCCTCAACACTTAATTTGTCAACCCAGGGGATTCGTAAACTTAGAGACGAAGCACAGGCAATTCCAGAGATGGTATGAACCTCCTAATATAAATCCATACTTTCTTTAAAGGAAATATTGCAGTAAAAAATTAAAAAGAGAAAAGAAAGCAACTTGGATCATCAAAAATAATCTAAGACTGGAACAAGAAAGAATGCATTTTCAAAAGGGAATTAAAGATAAAAGGAAATCACTCCAACTGATTAGTATTTAATTACTGAGTATATGTTTTTCTTTAGCAAAGACACTGAGCATTCTCATCAGATGGGCCCTTAAACATGCTCCTTTAGAGATTTCCTTCTTGCGCTAATCGGTCCTGCACTTTCGCAGTCTGCTTGCACTAGTGCAGGAACAAACATTTATGCAGAAGGTATAGATAGTGTCTTCACTAGTGGCTTTTTCACTTCATTCAAAGGCTTGAACTTTTCCAGGTTCGAAGCACTCAGATCACGTGGCAAGAAACTAGTTCTTGCACCGGATCAGACCTTCCTGCACTTAGCATTTAATTCTTAAAATGAATGTTTAATTATTGCAAGTGCTATTATATTGTTAAATAAAATTGCACACATAAAAATGAATGTTTTTGGTTGTAAGAGAATGGAGAAAATAAAGAAACAATCAATAAATATATATTTATCTTGTCATAAGCATTTAATGAAAGAAAGAGGGTTGCAAGAAGTTAAACTAGGAAATTTTGTTGCATCACACCAACATGCACTAGTGCAGGTTCGTTTCTCTTTCTTGGACCAGGCAGGGAAAACCAATCAAATAAAATTGCATAAAATGAGATATCACACCAACATGCACTAGTGCAGGTTCACTTCTCTTGCTTGGACCAGGCAGGGAAATCCAATCCAAAATTAAGTGCAGGAAAAGAAATTGCAAGGAAAGAAAATTTATCTACTTCTCACAATGGATCTGCTTGCACTCAGACAGGAATACATGTGCTAAGATTAGATCACACTTGACAATATAAACATAAATTACAAGAAAACAAGAAATGGCGTAAATGTGCTGGGTTGGCTGGGCCCTAGCCAACCAACACGTTTCCCTTCTAAATGGAAACACTGCTCAGTACTTTAATCAATTCATCAACTCAATATAGAAACATAATTTTTGAAACATGAGGCAGAGATCCTTTTATTAATTCACCGAGGCAAGTACATACATTAACGCATTGTCTAGCCCATATTTGGGAGATAACAAAATACAAAGACCTGCTACCACCTCTCGGCTGTGTTTCTGTTCTTTCTCTATCAAAAATTCTCCCTAATCCTATTTACATTATACATTATACATTATATAGGCCTTTGGAGAGAGGCAAAAAGAGAGAAATTAAATAGTTAATAGAACTAGCTATAGATAATCTTGTGCTTTCACTCTTCACGGATCTGATCTTGGCTGCCTTTGGATTATTCTTATATTGTGGCCGAAGCAGCACAAGTCGAGGCGGTGATCGAGGGGATTCAAATCTACTGCAGAGATTTGTGGTGCTGGCAATGGTGCAAGATCCGATCCTGCACTAGGATCAGCAGTCACGATAAGTGATCTAACTACCAAATGAACATAGGAGATATCGATAAGTTACAAGGAATGATTTAAAAGTAAGAAATCATGTAATAAATAATTAATAAATTCTAAGTTGAATTAAAAAATATGAAAGATAAAGTTATACGAAATATGCCACCGTGCTTGGACTGGTGCAGGATGAGGGTGCATAAAAAGGGGTAAAATAGAGGTAAATGGTTATGATTTGGGAAGGGTAAAATGGTAAAAAGAGAGAAAATTAGGGGGCTAACAATTTTTAGTGAGGAATTTCATTAGCAACAACATTGTTTTCATTTCTCTATTTCTTATGTATTGTTTAATTCCTTTCAGCAATTTTAGTTTTTGTCGCTTGCCCTGCTGAATACTTTTACTTGGGAGCAGTCTACTATTAGACGAAATGGAGCTCCTGTCTAGAAAATCCCTCCAGTGATGGGACAGCTCTGGCTAGCGCCCCGCTGGCATCTGTTGTTTCGACTCAACAAGTGCACCTCGCTCCGCTACACTGCTCTCTGCTGGCTGCCTCCGCCTCCCCTCTGCTCGCACCTGACTACCATTTAAAATTTAAATTCTTAAATTCCTTTCGCGCCCAACTACCATTTCGATATTTCACTGCGCCCGACTACCATTTCCGAGAGCCGAGCTGAAGAGCGGATTCAGAGAGCCAAGTTGAAGAGCGCGAGCAGATTAAATTCTTTGCCATAGGTAGTTCTTCGCCATTTGAATCCCAAAGCAGCATTTGATATTTTTGAGAGGCGTCCTCACCTAGGAGAGGATGAAGTTGCACTGTCATAGAGAATATACATATGCAAGTAGAATGAAGAATTTGGGCCTCAAGGTTATCTATCTTGGCTTAGAAGATCACCCTCAGTATGCCCTTTTGAAGTCCATAGTAAACAGTGGATATGGGTATGGAGGGATGCTGTGTGTGGACATGGACACGAAAGAGAGGGCTTATAAGCTTATGTACTACCTACAAAATTATACGTAGTTTGGATTGACGGCAGGGATCTCGCCAGGTTTGATTCGGATGTCAATCAATTACAGTGGGACTCTTGAGCAGAAATGGAGCCAATTTTAGAATGCCATCGACAAGATGACTGAAGTCATGCCTTGTAAATGCCAGAATTGAATGTAGTGCAACTGCGTCTTTTTATCCATTATTATTTTGAAGATAGGAAACCTGAGGGTTTAAAGTTAGCTTCATGCCCTTAAGTTCTTTCCAGAAACCACAGTTGTATACACTAATAGTGGCACTATGCATTCTCTTTCTGTTTGTTTTCTTGGCTTCCTCCCCTTCTTTTATGGGCTGTGTGATGTGGATGTGTACGTCGATAAAAAATTTGTGACTATGATTATAAAAATTTTACTTTGTCATTTCTTATGAAGTCTTTAAATGTTCGAAGGAAATTGTTTCAGAATGGTAGTGGATTCTTCTATTAGGATAATTGTTGATTAAGTAGAATCACAAGGTATAAATTTTTTAAATGTCCAACTGTTTTTTCACAGTGGCAATGACCTCTTCTATTAGTATATTGCTTTGCTAAATCAAATCATGGCAACGTAAATATATAATGGGATACAAAATAAGGATGCAGAGCACCACCTCTTCTTAGCCCTCCATTGTTTTTAGGTGTTCCACTAGGTTTCGGGTTCTCCCTACCAAGTAGGGATCCTCTCCTCCCCCAACACCAATGAAGAGAGAAGAATAAGCTCTCATGGACAATCCTTTTCCATTGACAAATTGCTAAAATAAGGATGACTCCTATCAATTGTTTTGACAAAATTATAACGGAGTTGTTGCAAAAGCTACAGTAGGAAGAGTGGCACATGCAGAGATGGTAGCTACACTAAAACAATAATCCAAAAAGACACCAGAGCAGTGATCCAAATCTCAAGGGGTCTAAGAATCCAAATATGAATTACAACGAGCTCAAGATGGAAAAACACTGAAGTCCAAAGCATGCGAAGCAACTATTTAATAAAATGCACCGAAGTCCAGAGCATGCCAAACAACTATTTAAAAAAATGCTTACAACAAGAGACCTGTTGTCATTTGTCATGGACAAGGTCCAAGATAATGATCAGGAGGGGATCCCTTTTGAACAACAATGATTGATCTTTGGTGACAAGCAGTTGGAAGTAGACAATAGTTTGGAAACATACATTATATTAAAGGATTCAACCTTGCACTTGACATTTCATCCTCATAGAGCATTAATAGGGGTGATGTCATGAATCTAGAAATTTTAACTGAATTTTTATTTGCAAATTTGAGTTTTTCAAGTCATTTTCAGCACTTTGAGTCACATGTCAGATGACACTACTTTGTGACAACCACAGGGGCTTGGCTAGCATGAACCTTAGCTATACGATTCCTCTTAACTTAAGGCCTGTCCATCACTTTCCCTTCAATAACAATTTATCAGATGCAACTAAGTCCCACTTAACCAAGTTCATTCAACATAAAGCACACATGCAACTAGGGACTTTAAAGCATCCTAACATTACAATGCACTTAGATAATATTTCAATACATAGCCGACGCAATGCATTGCATGAAACAACACAACTAAATTCATCCAAATAATACAAACATAATAGTTGCTTGTTATATTTGCTTTTTTTTTTATGGGGAATTTTTTGTTGAAAATGCAACAAGATGATGGAGCTTAGTGAAAATAAGTCGCCTTCATTAAGTGGGCCCGCACGCTATTTTTGGCGCAAAGTCTATTTTTAAACTATTTCTATTTTTAGACATATGAATCATGGTCTATGAGTTGCAGGATGCTATTTATGGAAGATTGGTCGAGTTGGTAAAAATAGATGGACCTCTATTTTTAGACATTGGTGAGAGATATTTTTATTGCCCAGGCTAAAATCGTTTATTAAATATTGTGTATAATAATATTTAGACTATAAACATTATCTTATCCTCTTGGAGCACTTCAGTTTGATGCTTG
The DNA here is from genome assembly GCA_034641835.2 of Pinus albicaulis. Classification (NCBI taxonomy): domain Eukaryota; kingdom Viridiplantae; phylum Streptophyta; class Pinopsida; order Pinales; family Pinaceae; genus Pinus; species Pinus albicaulis. The sequence continues at coordinate 572,801,707 of CM076569.1, forward strand.
GATGTGGCACATGCAGTTGAAAGAAGGAAATACATTTTTTCTAAGGGTTAGTTGAGCTATTGCATGGTTGACTTCAGTTAGAACTCATGTGGCAGAGTTTGGTGGAGTTGATGAGACAGTTGGTGGAGTTGTGTTAGGTTTAACTTAGTTGAACTAGTTGTATTTAGTCTAACTGATAAATACACTAGTGATGAGTGGTGTGAATTAATTATTAATTAATTCACAAATTATTAACTCATAAATCAACTAAAGAACACATCAGTTAACTGCAATGCATGGACAGTTCAGTGGAGACCAGTGTTAGAGGTGGGTGAAAGGGTGAGTCTACTATGAGTTGTGACTATGGCTGTGCATGAGATTTGCACACACATTGATTGAGATTGCCAATGAGGATTGCGTAGTACAAGCCAGTGGGATTCGAACTTGGATCTCATCATTATTCATCTTGGATTGCGCAGTAGAGGCAGGCAGACTTGTGGAGGAGATTTGAACCTGTGACTTGTTCAGATCTGAGCTAGTTTTGTGTGTAGCATGTGAGATAGTGTTGAGAGCTGTGAGAGCTTTGTGCTATGTATTGTTACATGTTCTCTATCATTATAATATACAGATAGTTGGGGGTTTTCAGCTGTATGCTTTCCCCATTACATACTGTGTTATATGTATGCTTGATTATGTTTTAATGTGCGCATGCGACTGCTTCTATTTCCGCATATTGATGATCAATTGTAGAAGAGGTTATGTATTATGCATGAAGCTTAAATAGTGTGTAATCAGGATAATCTCGGTGAATAATTCAGCTATTATTCAAATTTCTACATGGTATCAGAGCGAAATTGATCATCAGATCTATTACGGTGATTACATTTTATTTCTATAGGCAGAGTCTGTACGAGGGCCAGGTAGCCTCTGGATCCATCCTTTCTTTGAAAGGTGATATATCCAGTAAATGCCCCTACAGTCGATCTCTGTGCTAGAAATATTTTTTTCTCACAGATCAGAAGCGGTTGAGTTTTGAGCTGGTGGAATTCGAATTTGCAGCAGTGTTTTCTTGGTGTCGAAAGTCGAGATGTATTTCAATGGATTGCGATTGGAGTATGCCCTTGAGGGCAGCTCGAATTATGTTGCATGGAAGGACATGATGGAGGCGGTGTTAGATGACAATGGGCTGAAGGAGTTCATAGATGTTGATGTCCCAAAGCCTACTGATGCTGCTCAAGTTGAGGATTGGCAAAAGAAGACAGCAAAATGTTGAAGGATTCTGTTGGAGGGCATGAAGGATCACATTGTATCCAGCCTGCATGGAAAAGCTTCTCCATATTTGATGTGGAAAGCGTTGACAGATTTATTCCAAAGCAAGAGTGACCAGAGGAAGTTGGCGCTCAAGGATAAACTCAGAAACATAAAGATGGAGAAAGGCGACAGTATCACCAAGTACCTCACGAAGTTCACCCAATGCAGGGATGAGCTGGGAAGTGTGGGGGTGACTGTAGATGATGAAGACTTGGTGGACTTGGCTCTCCTTGGTCTTCAGAAGAGTTTGCATTCCTATCAGGACTCTGTCAATGGTCGGGAGAAATTGCCAGGATGGGAGCGACTTTGGTCGGATCTCATGCAAGAGGAGATAAGGCAGAGTACCAGGGACAGACCTTCATCAAAGGCACCTGATGAAGAAAATTGCGCTTTGGCTGCCAAAGAAAAGAATGGGAATAGGAAGAAAGCTTCTCATTCCGGTGCGAAAGGCAAGAAGCAGGACATGTCCAAGGTGAAGTGCTTTCACTGTCACCAGCACGGACATTATGCCACAAATTGTCCGCAAAAGAAGAAAAATAAACAGGCTACTAGATCTGCAGCAGGAGAGGCCTTAGCCTCGCAGTTTGAGCTGGATTTTTCACTGATCGCATGCTTGGTATCAAGTGTGATGGGATCAGTATGGTTCTTAGACAGTGGTGTGTCTTTTCACATGACAGGAGATCGAGATTTGTTTACTGATCTGGACGAGAAAGATCTTGGAGTGCACATTGATATGGGCAATGATGGTAGATACAGTGCGACCGGTATCGGTACCATTTCCTTTGAGAGGGAGTCTGGTAAACCCTTCGTATTGAAGGAAGTGATGCATGTTGCAGGATTGAAGAATAATCTTGTCTCTGTGGCGATGTTAGAAGACAAGGGATATGATGTTGTCTTCAGCGAGGGAAAGGCTTTCCTGCGCAGTAAGACAACTGGAGAAACCTGAAAGATAGGGGTTCGAGTCAAGAACCTTTATCAATTGCAAGTAGATGGCTGTGTAGCAATGGCATACAAGGCAGAAGGAGTGGTGAGCTGGGATGATGGCGAGCTATGGCACAGGAGATTGGGCCACCTTCACCATGGAGCTTTGAAGATACTGCAGTAGATTTCTACTGGGCTTCCTAAGGGCACTCTTGCGCAGTCATATCAGTGCAACGGGTGTACCTTGGGAAAATTTGTGAAAGCCACCTTTCACGAGAAGGATAGTCGCGCCACGACGATCCTTGAGAGAATTCACATAGACGTGTGTGGACCTTTCTCAGTAGCTTCGACAGCAAAGCACAGGTACTATGTGACCTTTGTTGATGATTATTCTCGGAAGTGTTGGATCTTCTTCATGCAGAAGAAGAGCGAGACATACTCAAAGTTCTGTGAGTTCAAGGCACTGGTTGAGAAGGAATCGGGGAAGCAGGTGAAGGCTCTTAGGAGTGACAATGGTGGTGAATTCATCTCTGCTGAATTCAAGTACTTTTGCAGTGCAGAAGGAATTCAGAGAGAGATCATAGCACCTCATAACCCACAGCAGAATGGGGTTGCTGAGCGGAAGAACAGAACGATCATGGGTGCTACACGGGCGATGTTTCATGATTAAGGCCTACCCATTCACTTGTGGGCGGAGGCATGCCATACTGCATTATATGTGCAGAATTGTTGTCCTCACAAGATACTTGGCATGAGTACACCCGAGGAGGCGTTTTCTGGCAAGAGGCCTGATATTTCCCATTTGAGGATTTTTGGTTCACCTGTCTACATTCATGTGACGAAGGGTGCCAGGAAGAAGCTGGAGCCGACCACAGAGGTTGGGATATTTGTGGGGTACACTGATACACCCCACAACTATCTTGTGTATTTTCCAGACATTCGCAAGACTGTTGTGTGACGGGATATCAAATTTCAGGAGGAGAAAGCCATGAAGTGTTCGCTTGAGAGGGAGCCAAACTTGCATGCAGAAGAGGAGCTATTAGTTCCTAAGGATGAGCTTCAGGATGTGGATCAGCCACAAGAGGAAGTTCATGGAGTGGAAGAGACCACTCATGCAGCGCCAACCATCAGAGGGCGGAAGCGCACTACAGAAGTTGAGCGACTGGCTCAAGATGCAGAGAAGGTTGTAGGACCACCTACAGCACAGCGCAAATAGAGACAGTCATTGGACCGATACACTGGATACATGGCTCTTGTGAGAAAATGTGTCATGACAGAGCCATCCTCTTTCGAGGAAGCTGTGGAGGACCCCGCATAAGTAGATGCCATGGTGGAAAAGTATGATTCGATTTTGGCTGATGCATAGGTGTCCCGAGGCGGAAGAGGCTCGGTCGGTGGGTTCGAGATGGATCTACAACGTGAAGCAGGCAGCTGACGGGAGTGTGGAGAAGTACAAGGCAATATTTGTTGCCCGAGGCTTTTCACAGATAGAGGGGATCGATTATGAGGAGACCTTTGCACCTGTCGCAAGGTATTCTTCCATACGGATGATTCTTGCTCTCTCAGCGCAGATGGGGTGGCACATTCATCAGATGGATGTGAAGACTGCATTCCTCAATGGAGTCATTGAGGAGGAGGTGTACATAGAGCAACCCGAAGGTTTCGAGATCTTCAGCAGCGAGTCGCATGTGTGCAGGCTCAAGAGAGCGTTGTATGGGTTGAAATAAGCACCTCGTGCTTGGTACACACGGATAGACAGTTATTTCACCGGACTTGGATTCTCCAAGAGTGAGGCGGATCCGAACCTATACCAGATTGTGGTGGAGGGTAAGTTGCTGATCATTGTACTTTATGTAGATGATTTGATTCTGACAGGTGATGAGCTGTTGATACTTTCATGCAAAGAGGATCTTGCTAGAGAGTTTGAGATGAAGGACTTGGGCCTCCTTCATTATTTCTTGGGATTGGGGTAGCGGCACGGTGATGGGTGACTGCCTCGGGGGGTGCAGGCTGCACGGGGAGATATTTAAGCTTTTCAACATGCATGGCTGCAAGCCTGTTGATACTCCTCTTCCTGGAGGTTGGAGGAAGGAGGATGCTACTTCAGCGGAGGTAGTGGATGCCACTATTTATCGACAGTTGGTGGGGTCGCTTATGTATCTAGTCAATACATGACTCGATATATGCTATGTTGTTAACCAACTTTCAAAAGCTATGGTTAAGCCAACCAAGCTCTTCTGGAAGGCAGGCAAGCATGTATTGTGTTATCTTAGAGGCACATCGGGATATGGACTGTGCTATAGACAGGAGGATGAGGTGAAGCTATGTGGCTTCACAGATGCAGATTGGGTAGGGAGCCCAACGGACAGAAAGAGCACATCTAGAGGGATCTTCAGTATCGGGTCGACAAAAGTTTCTTGGTACAGCAAGAAGCAGAGATCCATGGCACTCAGTTCAACGGAGGCCAAGTATATGGCAGCAAGCTTGGCTGCATGCGAGGCTATATGGATGAGGAAGATCCTGGTCGGGTTGTTCGGGTCACACTTGGAGCCTACTGTGATTTATTGTGATAACCAGAGTTGCATTAAACTCTCGGCTAATCCAGTATTTCATGATAGATCCAAACACATCGACATCAAGTACCATCATATCAGAGATTGTGTGCAGCGGAGAATCATGTTACTTTCATATATTCCCACGGAGGATCAGGATGCTGACATCTTGACGAAGGCGCTCACCAGGAGAAAATTCGAATACCACAGAGGCAGGATAGGGGTTACAGATAATCCATATCTTGTTGAGAGGGAGTGTTGAAAATGCAACAAGATGATGGAGCTTAGTGAAAAGAAGTCGTCTTCACTAAGTGGGCCTGCAGGCTATTTTTGGCGCAAAGTCTATTTTTAGACATATGGATCATGGTCTATGAGTTACAGGATGCTATTTATGGATGATTGGTCGAGTTGGTAAAAATAGATGGACGTCTATTTTTAGACATTGGGCGGAATCTATTTTTAGACTGCCAGGCTAAAAATAGAACAGTCAAATATTATTAACCCTTAATAATATTTAGACTATAAACATTATCTTATCCTCTTGGAGCACTTCAGTTTGATGCTTGGATGTGGCACATGCAGCTGACAGAAGGAAATATGATTTTCTTAAGGGTTAGTTGAGCTATTGCATGGTTGACTTCAGTTAGAACTCATGTGGCAGAGTTTGGTGGAGTTGATGAGACAGTTGGTGGAGTTGTGTTCGGTTTAACTTAGTTGAACTAGTTGTATTTAGTCTAATTGATAAATACACTAGTGATGAGTGGTGTGAATTAAGTATTAATTAATTCACTAATTATTAACTCGTAAATCAACTAAAGAACACATCAGTTAACTGCAATGCATGGACAGTTCAGTGGAGACCAGTGTTAGAGGTGGGTGAAAGGGTGAGTCTACTATTAGTTGTGACTATAGCTATGCATGAGATTTGCACACACATTGATTGAGATTGCCAATGAGGATTGCGCAGTACAAGCCAGTGGGATTCGAACTTGAATCTCATCATTATTCATCTTGGATTGCGCAGTAGAGGCAGGCAGAATTGTGGAGGAGATTTGAACTTGTGACTTGTTCTATATCTGAGCTAGTTTTGTGAGCTGTGAGGAGCTTTGTGCTATGTATTGTTACATGTTCTCTATCATTATAATATACAGATATTTGGGGGTTTTTAGCTGTATGCTTTCCCCATTACATATTGGTTTATATGTGTGCTTGATTATGTTTTAATGTGCGCATGCGACTGCTTCTATTTCTGCAAATTGATGATCATTTGTAGAAGAGGTTATGTATTATGCATGAAGCTTAAATAGTGTGTAATCAGGATAATCTCGGTGAATAATTCAGCTATTATTCAAATTTCTACAATTTTGTTGTTTTAGATTAGGGAAAATTGTTGAGTAGCTCCACTTGACACTTTTTCTATTGCTTTAGAGCTGCCATTCATTCGTAGAACCATCTTCTACTCATTCATTCTTGCACCTAAGATATTGAGAACAGAAAGGGTGAAAGCAACTATAAATTTACCTGGTGATTTAATCATGCAATTCATGCACCATTAGAAAGGTCTCTAAGTGTAGAAAAGAATCATGGTGTCCAATGATTAAGCGGGATAGTTTTGACCCCAAAAAAATGTCATTTAGCACATCAAAATGACTTTAGGAAGTTTCAGACAGAAATTCTCCAAACTAGGACTCACTAATAAATATGGCCCTACAAGTTGATTCCTCTAGTTTAACCACTCTGAAATTATTGAAATAGGTGAAAAATAATATAATTGATCCAATTAGATCAATGACCCTACTACAATTTCCTCTATAATAAAAAAAAAATAACTCCGAGTCCATGGAATAACTAACTAAAAGATTGTGGTTGGCCCACATCAAACTTGAGAAGTCAAGTTCAATAGCATTGTTGTTGAAATAACTAGATGCAAGAGTGAGCCTTAAGGATGAGGTGAAGTGCTCATCATCATTTACCTATTAAGCAGGAAAAAGGAAAACTAGACATACAACTTAATGATGTATAGCCTCCACTAAATTTCAAAGAAGGCTCCTCAAACTACCACTGAACATGCAACTTAACGTGATATAATCCTTCAACCAATGTATAGGTAGGCTCCTCAAACTGCCATAATACCAACTCTGCAATACAAAAACAATAGAACATGTGTTACCTACATATGCACAACTCATCCTAATGAGGGAATCTACTGCACAAATTAGAGGGCAAGAGTGATAGTGGCAACTACATTCACTTACACCTAACAACTTTGCATTTTGGAATTGTTTCTAGGACATAAAAACCCTTCTATCTTCCTATTAATTGAAACGTCAATGGTGTCTTCCAGACTTAAACATAATGCAAGTATAGGGATTGTCGTCACTATCCATGCTACTAAAATTGCAAGCTGAACATTTCAAACTCCAAATATACCAATCAACAAAATTTATATACCTTACAAATATTATTATGAGAAACATCATGATATTACAGTAAATACCGATGACAACAATACCAATGAAATTCGGACGGTACAATTCTAAAACTATGAAATCAGGTGAAAATAACAGAAAAGAGAGTCTAGCTAGATGAGGCAACTATCCTATGCCATGAAAAAGGTAAAAATCATGACCTCAGGTGTATTTCTGATGGGATGCAATTAAATAAGAAGCTCATTGAACTACAGAAAACCATCATAAACTGAAATGGAAAAACACAGAATTTTGAGTTGGCAATGAGACAATTACAATGAAACAAATCAAGCATCCTTAGAAGGTCAAAGGTAAATTCATTTTTTCTCAAACAAAACATATATCCTCTTATTGATATGGTTATTTAGATATTTATCGGTGTTCTTGTCAAAATTTAGACAGAAAAAACGTCAATCTAGTTGCCAAATGACTCGCTTACATCTAGCAGTGAATGGCAATAGTTTTGCCTATATGCAATGCATGCTTCTAAGGTTATGAATTATTGGACCATATTCTAATGTTTGTGTACTTGGAAGTTAATGTTAGCATCTAATATTGCTTGAAAATTTATTTTCTAGACCTCAATTGTTGGCAAGACAAACACGAAATGTTTGAATCAAAGACCAACATTTAACAAGAAATAAATCGGTATCGAATACGAAGAAGTGTATTAACAAGATGAGGGCTTAAAATGGTATCTGTAATGCAAAAATAAGGCCTAAAACAAAGATAAGGATGGCATGAAGATACAAAATACATATATGCCTCTCTCAACTCTTTCCGACTTGCATATCCACTTCATGCAAATGGAACATTTTCAAAATACCACATTCTCACATCCATATATCATACTTGAATTATAAACTATATCAATTATTCCTATCATATGCTACTCATATAATAGAGAACACTAATTAAATGACCCCAATAAGAACCTCATACAGCACAAGAACAACATTCCAGAGAGCCAAAATAAGACATCAAGAATTGGATGCACCCATGGAGACAAATGGCATTTAATTTCCTACCCATAAGAAACACACAAATATATCTGACCAATAATCTGCACAAAGCATCCTAGATCATGCTGATGCTAAACATAGAAACACTATTGAAATCTCCTTCTTGGAGTATTCTGCACCAAATTGTAACAGTTATCATATAATATTGCTAGTTGTATCCAGAGGCTTTCTCTTTTCTAATTTTGACTGAAGAAAGGAAATAATAAAAGAATAACAACTCTTGACTTTTTTCTACATGTATCCCCATCAAAATCATTCTCTGCAAGAAAATTAACATCCTCCACTTTGGAAATCTTAGTGGAGGAAGAAAAAGATCTCTTTCATACCACACAGGAAAAGGTGCATATTGAGCAATGATACACCAACTGATCAACATTTAGCAGATCAGTTGACATGCACCATTTCCTATTGATATGATGACAACAAACATATTATCAAATGAAGCTTTGCAGTCCAAAGTTCTCAGCTCCTTCTCTCTAGTTATCTATGCATAGTTGGTTGTGGAATAGGGTAAGCAACTGGAACAACATAAGGAGCATGTCCTCGAGGAAGCATTACAGGAGTGCCAACAGAAAAAACCATAGGCCCAACAATGCAATGGGTTGACCAACAGTAGCTCCATATACACTAGGAAGCCCTGGCTGAGAAGCATAATTAGCAGATCTCCCTGCAGATCCTAAATATTGATTTCCTTGACCAGTTATAGGTCCCTATGGTGATGATACATCACTCCCATTCACACTAGTAATATCATGAATGCTTGATCGTCTTTTTTCCTTGTTCATTGAATTCAACCAAATAAAATACTTTTGTACATGACTAGCCACCTATGTGGGAGTTTGAGAAATAACAAAATTTCGTGAGATGCTCCTCCGGTCACCTTTGCCAAATTCTTCCAGACCAAGCAATAACATTCTGCATCTACAAATATACACACATTATCATTAAAATCAGCTAAGCTAGTTTATTTTATGTCCTACTTTTTCCCAAACGTTCCTCCATCTTGAACAAAGTCAATTTAAGCAAGTTCTCATCTGTCAGGATTTTTGAGAAATCTCACTAGTCGAATACCACCGGAAACATCAATGATAACACAAAACGAATTACAACATTGACAGCTCTTTGACTACTCTGTATTATATGCCTAGCAGCAGGGGAACATGGGGGTATGATCCTAGTTTTAGGTGTGGTTAGGATACATGGTTTTGCACAATTTTCTTTTACTTCTCATTCTCTATTTAGTGATATTGAAGATGTAAACTCTCCAACATTCATTCAGCTCAATAACAGCCAACTCCCGAGCCCTCAATTCTCACTTTGCAAATGGAGATGCGTGAAATATTCAAGGAGATAAGGCTTATTTTCCACTGGTTGTTATATTAAGTTTCAGGGGAAACTTTAAGGTTTCTTAGCACAATAGTTGGAACTGGAAGCTTTTTGCAACAACAGAGAGAACCTTGGTTTCAATCTCCGGAAGGCTGCAAAAATGAGAGAATGAATGACTGGAGTTCTTCTTTGGGATGAGCATTTTCTCTATCAATTTCTGGAGGCATGGATGGGATTATGGAAAACCACCGGTGCTGACAATGCTAAATCAAACAGTGTGAGTTTGTCACAGGAGATCCTTTATGGAATTTTGAAGTTGGTTTGGTTGGTTGTTGATTATGAATGCGCCCACATTACTCGAACGTTACTGGATTCGACCTCCGGTGGTGGACATGATGCAGAAGAAGAAGTCAGAGGAGTTTATTGATAAGAAGATACGAGATTCAGAATCTCGAAAAACTATAGATAAAGTTTTGTTGTTAGCCCTGCAATGCGCCCACCCAAGATTTGTGTCGAGGCCTTCAATCTCAGAGGCACTCCTCACCCTTGAATCTATAGATGGCCTATTGTTGGTGAGCAAGGAAATTGAATCAGACTGAAGCATGCGTGAGGGAGTGGTCATCGGGGAGCGGAGGGGAGGGGAGGAGGTGGTAGAGGCAGGTAGCGCGGGGGAGAGTGGGGTCCACCGGGAGGTTGCGGGTAGTAAGATGACGGCGGGACGGGAACTCAGGGTAGTTGGATGGTGGTGACTGGAGCTATCCCATCGCCCGGAAAACCTTCCATTTCATCAAATGGAAGACAACTCCTTTTATTTGCAGGTGGTGAAGAAAAATTGAAAATTGTTGTTTTTGAGAATGTTTGTCCTTCTGAAGGACCAACAAAAGAAGCATTGAAGGAGAAATGGATTTGAACAAAAAAAAGGGACGACTCACCAATTGTATCACCTTCTGGAGATTTCTGGCGAGATCCTTGTCTAGAATTTTCTTTCAAAACATTGACAAGAGCAATTCCTGTTGTAGATGATGATTTGGCCCTTCAGGATATCCTTTAGAATTATTTCTATGTATTATTTTAAATCTTTCTGATGTCTCTGGCAGCAATAAGCATCCAGAGCATCCTATTTCAACTGAAGAAAAAGCCTCATCATCCATGGTGGAGTTTAATAGAAGTAACGTGAATAAAAAAAAATTATCTGTTTCAAATGGTTTGCCTGGGAACTCTCAATAGAATTGGATATATGAGGAAAGTGAAGAAGTTTATGAGGCGACATGCTAAAGACTTGCTTGAACCACTTGGGAGAAAACTGTGTAAGTAGGTCTTACCTTTTGTGAATGAAAGTAGGCACAAACAGTTAAAAATATATAGATCACAGATTCAGAGAATAGAGTAAATCGAATGGATTGAATCCTTTAACAAAAGTAAATGATACAAATGAACAAAACTGAATGAGATAAAAAATACTAAAGCTGCAGATTGATTATTGGGGTGACTTCAACAAATGCCATAGACTCATTGCTACCTGATAATATGCAATAATACTCATGAAAGGATATTACAATGCACTTTTTCATCAAATTTTATTCTTGATCGTGTGAACTTCTAGTAGTGTTTTTTTTGTGGCATCTACCTATCCAGCATTGAATGGATGAAATTCAATCTGTATGCCAAGTTCCTTACAGTCCCAAGCTTCTTATTGTCTCAATATTAAATGCATCATTTTTTCTATATTGTTCTGGTTGAGATGGTAATTCTTGATTGGTATTTTACAAATTCCAAGATTGTAGAACATGATGGTTATTGGTAGTCTTAATGAGGTAGCATGTTTTAGGATTTAAATTTCTAGAATAGAGTCCAGAAAATGTAGTTGCAGAAGTGATGCTATAAATTATTTATTAGCTATCAACTTGTAGACATTAGGGGAATTTTGAGGTCTAAAATGGGCCTCATAAGGAAATTATAAAATAATAGTGGAAATAATAAAATAATGTTATATTACATCATCAACGTTTAGAGGGAAAAAAAAAGAAAAAATAATAATAAAATAATAAAACTATTTTTTCAACTCATATTTTCAACTTATCCCCCTAAGTTTTTACTCAAATTTTGATCGGAAACGCTCGTTCGATGCAAAATTTAATTCCTCATCCAAGGAGTACCCATTTTGCATACTTTTGATGGACCCTACTACATGAAAAATGAGAAATACATGAAAAACTTGATTTCAATCAGGTTTTTTCATGTAGGAGGGTCCATCGAATGTATGCAACATGGGTACTCCTTGGATGGGAAATTAAATTTTGCATCCAATGAGTACTCTTGCTCTAAATTTGAGTAAAAACTTAGGGAGATAAGTTGAAAATACGAGTTGAAAATGTAGTTTTATTATTTTATTATTTTTTATTCATTGTACTTTTTCACTCCAAAAATGGTTAATCATCTCCCATGGTTGACATCATCATCTTGAATCCTATTGGTTCTCATAAAGTTTATTTTGGTTCTACATTTTTATTAGGAGGCCCATTTTAGACCTCAAAATTAGCCTAATGATATTTGGTGTAGTATTTCTAACCTTTTTTTTTGTAGTGGAATTTATAATTTTTCTTAACTTATTAATTCAAGTTTTCCTTCTCTAAAGCAGGTCTGTTGTTTTGTCAAATCAAGACGTTAGAATTGCTACTATTTGGTGTAATGAAAAATCTGTGAAGAAGGTTGTTCATGGGAATGCCCAAAAGGTATGCTCCTTTATCTAAAAATGGCCCCTTTCCCATTTATATCTCTTTTCACATTTCTACGACCATTCTGTCCTTGTATGTGTGCCTTGATCTAGGTACTTAGTCTTCTTATTTGCAAAGTCAAGGAGTTAAGTTTCATGTGATTATCAATTTATCTATGCCCCGATAGAAAACTGAGTAATGGAAATAACATATTTGGCATAGATGTATTCTCCTTTGGTAGTGTGTATCACATACATTCTTTCATTTGATGTTTGAAGGTAAGTACATATCTGGAATTCAACATATAACTGAATTTCATCTGCCCTTAATCTTTCTTTTATTCCAACAGAAATAAAAAAGTATAATGTCATGGGTATTAAGCAGCACATTTGTTAACAGTTAGAGTCATTGCTTACATTAAAACTCACATAAGAACTTCTATCATTTTAATGTATTGGTAGAATAAAAAATATTAAACGCAAATTTAGGAATTAAAACATCACTATGAATAAGAGAAAACTCCATCATCCAGGAATTGAGAGCATTTATGCTATAACATTCTTCTCTCTATAAGTGCAGTTGACAAGTATTTGTCTGCCATGATTCTAAATGGACATTTCTGAGTTCAATCCTCCCATTAAAATAATCTACTAAGACTTCGGAATTTCAAACCAGTTTGAATGTCTTTACCTGTTTCAAATTCACATTACCATTAATTCAGCAACAAAATTGCTTCCTTGACTTATTCCAAGTTTGCACTTGATCATCACATCCTCGGACAAGAACTAGATAGTCCTTGCTCTACACCTACCCCTTTGGTCGACTCTATCAAAACAACCCCACACCCATAGGTTAGAAATTTCTAGCTCCTTCACATCCCTTTGAGAAACAAGAAAAGGCCATGCCTGTGTTGTTTTACTTGTCCCAAAATTTTCGAATTGACTGTTGAGATCTGAAACAGGGTAGCTATTATTTACCATATGCTGGCTGTGACTATTATATGGTATTGATAGCATTTACTACTAGTGGAAAATTATTACCATGTCCATTCCAATTTTGTGTGATATGTGGCCCAGCTAAATGAGAAGTGGCATTGTCTATGTACAATTGTTGCATTGGTGTCTAACCTTTAGTGATGTACTGATTTATATATCAACGGCCTACAAAGACACAAATTTAATATGACCTAGGGAGTTCAATGAGTTATAGGCACAGATTTTTTATTTGAGAATAAGATTATATGAAAATGTGTCTATGACTACACGAAAATGATTTTGTTAGTTGATCTGTGATGTACCAATTCTAAATTATGCAAATTTTTCCTTCCTAAACAAACATTCCTTGAAATTTTTTTACAAACAGTTAGAGTGCAATAATTTCAGTAAACACTTGGCATGCACAGTAAGGGAAATGCTACAAGAAGAGGAAATAAGAGGAAATCATTAATTTTATTCCTTAATTCAGAGAGCTATTACAATATAGGAAGCTCAAGGAAACTGGAGGTTCACTTGGTGACATCTTTTGACCAATCTCAGCACACTGGTATAGACTGGTATAAACTCAGAAAGAAGGTACAAAACGTTAGCCTCCTTCAGAAATTATGAACCCTTTCATCATGCTACTTACTATATAGAATTTGGCCTCGAATTTCTGTAGGAAACATACATATTTTCTCATCTTCATAATATGATTATTGATCTCCACTACGTCCTCCTGAAAATAGTGATATATGGTGCCAAATATGAGAAAAAACACCCTTGAAATATCAGCCCTCCCTTAGGAATTAATTATCAGCATATTAATGATGAACTCCATCAGGAGTATGACCTTCATCTCAGGTGCTCTTAGCCTGTGTACATCTCATTCTGTAACTAAAATTCCCTACAAACTTAGGTAGAGTAGGCTTGTGGATTTTAGTGTTTGCAAGTGGTGACCTAAGCCCTGAATTCCATTAAATTTTCTTCTTAAAGAGACATGCTCCAATTATCTCCCCATTTGACCCATAACCTGAAGTGTGACCTTAGATGTTTCTTCCATTAGTCTAGATAACATGCTTCTAGCCAAAATTTTGTAGAAATCAGTTAGTATAGGTTAACCATTAACTTGTATGCATGAAAATATTCCTCTTTTCTTCCACTTGACTAGATGGAAGTGCATGTGATTCTTGAGATTCGAAGTATTGAAGAGCATTCAATTTTTCAATCTGTTCAAGAGGCAAAGAACACCATTATTCAACCTTTTGGTCACTGCTACTTAAATGGAAAGGTTTCATAATTTTCAAGAGCAGGAGTTAGTAGGGGTGGGGTTCATAGCAAAGTGTATGGGCATTGTAGTGCAAAATGTTAGGTACTGGAGATGGCATCAGGCTCAAGAATGGCTGCTAAGGCAAGGTGGGTTTCTCTCGAGAGAAACATGTTGAGGAAAATGTTTGAATGGCTGTGATATTTTTATCCAACCAACATTGAAGATGTAATTGTTTGGATCATTGTCGTGTGTAGGTGGTACCAAAGAATGATCTAGTTGTCTTGTTTGTGGTTGCACAATTTCTCATACAAAAACATATCATGAATATGCAATTTTAAAGCAGAGTGTTAGTATGAATCTTTCGTCGTAAAAGATAACTTTAGCTACGCATAACAGATAGCCCTAACATCAATTATGGCTGCCAAATATCTTTAAATCTGCAATCAGGTGGTCCAAATAATGCTGCACAAATCCATATCTAAGCATAAAAGTCATTAAGTAGATAAAGTAAAATATGGCTCCATGCATCCAATAGACAAGACAAGAACAATGTATTTGAAAGAACTTTTATATTATATTGAAAAGGGGCACCTGAGAGGAAAACATGAAAGGTGTTTTCCGGTTCTCCTAAATGGGATGGGTTCTTGATAGTCCTCAACATTTCAGATCTAAAATCTCTCTCTCTTGTTGGTGTAGAAAACCCAGACAAACATAGAACTCAATGGGAGCTCACAAGGAAAAGATGGAGAAAATGTGACCAAGTGTATAGATCCAGAGTGATCTAATAGGAAACAAAAGGTGACTAATGAATGGGGAAAACCCTTCTAATTATAACAAAATATTGGGGTGATCTAGAACTTGGTGCATGAACAAAATATTATTAATCAAATTCTAGAACCACCTTTTAGGAATATTTTATTATATTTGTTGGAGGGAAAAGGATTTTTGACTTGGGTCAATTCCTTTATTTATAAATAATAAATAAAAAAATGATTTATTTACTATTTTAAGGAAATGGTGGGAATATAATTAAATAAATAATGATTTATTTAATTATTTATAAATGATTTAGTGAAATTTAACTAGGAATATTATTTAAATAGGATTTAAATAACTTATTCCTAGGAAATAATCAAATAAATAAGGATTTATTTAATTTATTTCCTTGTTTTGGGTTAAATATGACCAGGAAATATAAACAAATATAGATTTGTTTATTATTTTCTTTTGGGGTTTCCTGTTTAGACCATAAACAACTCAATAAAGGTGTTTTACTAAGTTATTTCACATAGTGAAAGCAATTTTACTTAGGGTAAAATTGGTCTTACATGGTGTACTTGGGTTCATCTAATGATAATAGGTTAGATGACCAAAAAATGGTGTAACAGATTGCCCCCCAACGTATGAGTGTTAGGAGAAAATCGTATGACTGAAGTACGTTGTAAGAACTCAATCACTAGACATCAAAAGGGAAGTCAGAGAGAGAAATATAAGGTAGTCTGATGTGCTAAAGGACTAGACCCTGAGGAGATGAGACTTACAGGTGCAACAAGCCTCAAGTTTATGAAGTGGTACCTATGCTAAAGGCGGTGGGGGAGGCATACCTATGCCTGCCGAGACAAAGTACAAAAGAATAGTATGTCCAGTAAATAAGGAACCGAACTATAAAGTACATGCTGGCATAAATACGAGCCAGAAAAATAGAATGATGAATCCCACATACATGCTATTCCTGGAATAACAATCACAACTTATACAATAATATTTGAGTACATGAGATACAAATACAACCCAAATGCCCCCTATACATGGGGAAGGGCTCGTAAAATCTAACTGATACATGCAAATCGAAAAAGTGCTGCAAGCAGTTAAGGCCGACATCATCAAATGTAAGGAGCTATATCAAAGGCTGAAAATGAAGAAGTCATTTGGGCATGTGGGGGGCTACCTGCAGGGCCACCCCCTCATGAGGGTTGAGACATCTCACACACACCCGGGAATCACCAATAGTTGTTGTTGCATCACTCGACCATCAAGTATATGGATCACGATCATGCTGAAAAGAGCTCGAACCAAGGTACACCGCTCTCTAGACCTGGCTTCTGGAGTAAATGAGTTGACGTCGACAGAAGGAGGTCCACCATAGGTGAGGTGATGAGGGATCCCCAACTAAGGCACGAGAGAAAATATTAGAGTGACTAACAGACGGACACTAATGATGATGATGAAATGGGGGAAGATCCAAAGGGGACCAAAAAAAACATGAGTACAAAATGGTATCTCATGACGGAAATCGACACGAACAAGGACAAGTAAGGAGGCAAGGTGGTGCCCCAAGTACAAGTGTTGTAAGTGAGGAAATCCGATTTGGAGGAGAGGTGAATAGAGCCTTCGTTGAAAAAAGGTGTCCTGGTGAAGTATCAAGGTACTAAAAACTAACAGGTACCCAAAGCTCATGAACAGGCCAGGTCGCACTTTTTGGGGTCTGTTCTGCGACCTAGGTAGCAGGTACTGGGTAGAAAACTGCGACCTGTCCTAGGAAATTACCTGAAAAGTGTGACCTGTCAGAGAAAGGGGGTTTTAGTGCTGTTTTTTGCTGAGATCTGGGGTTTGTATGGTTGAGGGGCATGGGTGCCCCCAAGCATGTTGTGATCATGCCAAAAGGTATTTAGAAAAAGGAGAATCTAAACACATTTTAATGATATGGTGTGCCTATTTGTTTTCGTTATGGTTATGCAGTATGAGAAAGGAAATGGAGGATTACCAATCTTTTTTAGTACTGCATATATGAATCAAATGGACTTTAAGTTTTCGGTTTGGCATATCTGGTGTCACTATCCCAAAAAGAGGATTTGGAGATAATGAACTGATGCTCTCGTAGAAAAGCTATAGGTTGGTCAACAACAATGTCTAAGACACTGGGTTACTGATGTAAGATGAATGAACGATAAGGGGTATATTCTTTAGAGTGATCTGAAGTGATATGGGATTCTAGAGGTTCTTCTAAATGTGGAAGAATAATGGTACAAGAGTCAACACGACTAGATACACTAGGAGAGTTGTGGAGAATTGCTTCTCTTAGTCTCTCAAATATGGGTGCCCCCTTACCCAAAAATTGGGTTTCAATGTAATGACCACAAGGTATAGGTGGTTCGAACGCATGGGTTCGATGTGAAGGGGAATAGATAAAGTTAGGGGTGGGGATTTCTTCCATAATGTCGTCATCGTGATAGAAGAAGGGGTGACTGGTGGAAGAAAGATCACCTGATGCAGCGAAGCTACATGATTCATCATCAGGAGAAGAGAGGGTTACATGTGCATTGTCACAAGGGGTGACAAAAGAGTAAGTAGACAAAAGATCTACCGATGTTGAGCCCAGGGTGATCGCTGAAGGGGGGTCGAGCGAAAAAATAGGGGAGGATTCAGAGGGAATGTTCCCCAAGGGTTTCATGGATGATGATAGGTAGAAAATGGTGGAAGAAGGCTCCGTCATCTCAACATCAAGGGGGGAATGTCAATGGGAGCAGTCATGTCTGGTATTTCTGCCAAAGAAAAACATGCAAATAGGGGAGAGGTGGACTCATTGCGCTTGGCCTCGAATTGGCGGACCGCGGCTAGAGAGGTGCAAAAGTACTCGAGGCAGGGACAAAGGTGGGTGTAATGGATATGGCCATCACACAAAGCATAGGGGTGGTTGGTGTGAATAGTCTTGGGATTCTTTGTCGCGGTCGCGGAAGGAATAGAGGCTTCCAGGACTATGGATTCAGGGAATGTGACATTAACCATGGGCTTGAGATGAGGCAATTCAGGACAGGTATGGGTGGCGTGACTAACAACATCACACAAAGCACACTGGATGGTATGCTTTGGAGGCCGAGGAGGGGCAGGATTTGTCGGGGCAGCCTTGTCCTTTGATGCCCCCTTACGAGCTTTTCCCTTCTTACCCGAAGCGGTCGCAACAGGAGGTGGTTCTTGTTGAGGTGACTGAGGCATTATTGCAGGGGGAGAATTCATAGGGACCGGTTGAACCAGGGTCAAAGTAAGATAAGGTTTGGGTTGACCAGGCAAGGTAGTGGCTGGAGGATCAAGGTACCAGACGGGAATCCCAAGGGTTAGGTTAGGGAGAGAGAGGGTAGCCATGATAGGTACCGAGTATACGCTGGGAGGGGGAGCAAGGAACGGTATCTGACCAGCAGGGTAATGGCCAGGAGGGACAGCTCCAAGATGGTTGAGACCTGGTGGAACCGACCCAAGAGGATAGAGGGGCTCATGGGTACCAGCTGTAGGAGAAGGGCCAGAAGGAAGAGGTCTGGCTGGCTGAGGCGAAGGGCTAGGAGTAGGTTGCGGCGAGCAAGGTTGAGGTTGAGGTTGCTGACTAGCCAAAGCGGGTCGTTTAAGGTCAGCCTGGGACGATTGCATCATGCAAACATTCACTAAGCTGGGATCAGAGACAGGAGGAGGAGGAATACCATGGAAAGTTACAAGCAAGGATGAGTCTTTGTAGATGTCGGGGGAGACATTGGTCAAATAATCGATAGTTTTCTTATTGGCTATAGAAGAGATGGTCGAATCAGGGGAGGTCTGAGATTTTGGCTCATGATATGTCAACTGGTCAATGGTGACTATCTTTCCATTATGAGGGAAAAACATCTTGTGGTGGACCGCGGATGGGACAACAGACATGGCATAGGTGTAGCTATGCCCCAAAATAATGTTATAATCAATAGGGGCATCGATGACTTCAACGTCAACGCAAACAGTCTTGCCTACAAGAGTGATAGGACAATTACAGAATAGGCCAATGGGCTGGGAGGCATGGCCGTCCCATGCACGAAGGGTGATTGTGGAAGGGGCCAGCTCAAAAGATCCGAGTTGTTTCCAAACCAAAGCAGACATCACACAGGTGGATGCCCCCTCATCAATAATACACTAAGAAACATGAGCGTTCCAGATTTTGACTGGGATTTGGAAAGCTACGGAAGCAGGAAGGGGAGGATGTTCTGATTGATGGGCATCGAAAACAATCAATTGGTCATCAGCAGGATCTACAGCACCCATGGCAGATAGTAGAGCCTTCTTTTGAGAAGGAAATGACTTGAGGAGTTCCAGTGTTGAAATGGCAGCAGGAGACTGCGCCAAATCATCTATTATGCTATACAAATGAGCAGCTCGACCAGAAGAAGCATTTTGGCGTAATGGGCCCTTAGGAATCTTGGTATGAACCTCAACTTTGGGCTGAGGGATATGCAAGGGACCATTAGATGTCGAAAGAGGCTCTGTAGAACCTGAAGAAGGTGACTCGGGGATAGACGAAGTGGGAGGCTTGGGGCACTGACGAGACCGAGTTTGAAGGTCAAGGTCAACAGGTAAAGGTTGATCAGATTTCATCATGAGAATCTGGGAACCAAAAGGGGAAGGTTGAGTGGCCGCCTGTCCGTCAGGTGGTTGGGTAGCCACAAATCCCTGTTGTGCATCCACTTTCTCATGAGGGGGTGTTGATTGCTGTTGCGGGGGTTGAGAAGGAAAGGGAGGTAAAGGTGTTGATGTTGGAGGAGCTGGAGCACCAAGCTATGGATACGGATAATAAGGGGGTTGGGTAACAATGTGGTAAGTAGGAGGTTGGGCCGAAAGAGGGGGCATGTTGCATCCTAGAGATGTGCTACCGGGAAGGGAAAAAGTGCGAGAGGTGCTGCCTCCCCCCCCAGGAAAACCATAACCCATGGAAGGTTGGGCGTATGTATGAGAGATAGCTCCAACGATACTGTCAGCGGCATGATGTGCCCCCGGTGCATGGGCATCACCGGGTCTGGGGAGATCAGGTAAAACATTATAAACATAACCCGTCTGAGTGTAGATCAGGTCATATTTTAACGCCATTTGGAGGGCAACTTCTTCAGTTTGAGGAAAATGCGATGCGACATCTTTCCCGATAGGGAGCAAGAGAGATCTAAGGAACTAGTCCATGTAGACATGGTCTTCAAAGGTAGGAGATTGACATAGGCTCTTTCTTCTCCGCCATTCCTGGACATGATCGAATAGGTAGATCGCAGATGATTGACAGAAAGAAGTCAAAATTTCGATACCAGTGTCATAACGAAGGGGAAGCTGGAAGTAAGATAAAAAAGCTCGGGCAAGAGTCGCAAAGGTGGTATGAGAGGAAGTGGACTGATCAACATACCACTTAGAAGCTTTTCTTGTAAGTGTGTGTTGGAACAATCTAAGATGGATGGAATCATCAGTAATGGAATGGGATGAACACCACATGTGGAAAGATCAGATATGGTTGGAGGGATCCTCTCCAGCAAGGCCTTCGAACTTGGGCATGTCGGAGGGGAGCTTGGTTGGCATAGCAGGCCAACCAACATCATGGCGAATAGGATCATTGATCAACTAATTGAAATCAGGGAGACTGAAGCCTGCCATGAAGGGGAGCAAGGGGGTAGTCGAGGTAGGTCTCGTGGTGGTTCTGTTAGTAATAGACCCAGCAGTGGGGTTGCTAGCATTAGGTCCCAAACTAGACATGGTGAAGGTAATAGGGGGAGAACTTGAACAATTAGAAGAAGAGTCGGAGTGTGGACTCGGGGGAGGACTTACTCGATGATGACAAGAAGGAGGAAGTCGACCAACCGGAAACTAAGGGTGAAGGCCAAGAAGTCTCCGGGATAAGTGCCTTGGGGGTGCAATGATGACGGGAAGAAGAAAAACTGACAAGGGCAGGGAGGGACAAAATCAAGTGAGGTCAATTTCGAAACAAGGGCAGAGAGGTGTAGTGTCAATTGATTTTAAATTCTTTTCCAGGCGGTGTTAACCAGGCTCTTCTTCACTTAGGGTCAGTGTGTGGCATGTGTTGATTTTAAATTTTTAAACCCAGACGTTTTGAGAGTAAAAGAAAAAGTTTGTTGCATAACTGAAAATAAATATGCGAATAATAATATATAATGCTAAAAGAAGAGAAAATTAATAGCTAACAATGCATCGATCTAACCCAAGAAGGCAGGTCTCCAAAAACTAGTCTAAAAAGAGGGAAAAAATCTAGTCGAAACACATGAAAAAGAGGCCGATAGATCTAAGGTCGGGAGGGACAGGGATCTAAAGGAGAAATCTACTAGAAAGAGGTGCAGAGAATAGCAAAGAGGTAGAGGCAAGGTTGCTGTAACAAAAGGGGAAATCAGCTAAAGAGAGGAGGGATGAAGAGGTGGCCCTAGAGGTAATCCCAAACAAAACTATATGAGGTGATTTGAAAGGGATAAGAGTTGATCTAGAGGGATCTGAAAATGAGGTATCAGATCTGAAAAGAAGAAGGCTGAAACTCTGAAAATTCAGACGTCTGAAACAGCTAAAACTCGCCCACAAAAAGTGGAGGGTACTAAAGCCCTAATGGGAAATATTCCCACTTAGTGGAGTCAAACAGATCAGAAACAGGTCCAAACGGGTAGAGACGGAGGCTGGAAAATCCTGATAGAAGCTTCAGACAAACCCAGAAAAATTGCTGGAAAATTGCAGAAAAAAGGGCATGTCACAGGTTTTGACCTGTTTTTAGTCCAGGTCACAGTTTTTGGGCAGAAAAGTGCACCCTCCAGTCCAGGTTGTAATTTTTGGGCCGATAAGTGCGACCTGCAGATCCGGGTCTCTCGGTGGCATATTTTAGAAAAAGTTGTCGTCTCAGCTGCGGCTGATGTCTGTCACCTGCGCAATAGGGCCAGAAACACACAGAAGTTAAAAAATTTTAATGTTTGAGGGTTTTAGAGGTGAAATGCACCATAAAAATAGGAAAAACAGAGAACTGGAGAGAAACCCTAGGGTCTGAAATAGCTGGATATGCAGGAATATATAAAACGACAGCGGTCGCAAAATAAAACCCGTGTGGAGTCGCCAATTGTTAGTATGAATCTTTCGTCGTAAAAGATCACTTTAGCTACGCATAAAAAATATCCCTAACATCAATTAAGGCTGCCTAATATCTTTAAATCTGCAATCAGGTGGTCCAAATAATGTTGCACAAATCCAGATCTAAGCATAAAAGACATTAAGCAGATAAAGTAAAATGTGGCTCCATGCATCCAATAGACAAGACAAGAACAATGTATTTGAAAGAATTTTTATATTATATTGAAAAGGGGCACATGAGAGGAAAACAAGAAAGGTGTTTTCCGGTTCTCCTCAATGGGATGGGTTCTTGATAGTCCTCAGCATTTCAGATCTAAAATCTCTCTCTCTTGTTGGTGTAGAAAACCCAGACAAACATAGAACTTAATGGGAGCTCACAAGGCAAAAATGGAGACATGTGACCAAGTGTATAGATCCAGAGTGATCTAATAGGCAACAAAAGGTGACTAATGAATGGGGAAAACCCTTCTATTTATAACAAAATATTGGGGAGATCTAGAACTTGGTGCATGAATAAAATATTATTAATCAAATTCTAGAACCACCTTTTAGGAATACTTTATTATATTTGTTGGAGGGAAAAGGATTTTTGACTTGGGTCAATTCCTTTATTTATAAATAATAAATAAATAAATGATTTATTTACTATTTTAAGGAAATGGTGGGAATATAATTAAATAAATAATTATTTATTTAATTATTTATAAATGATTTAGTCAAATTTAACTAGGAATATTATTTAAATAGGATTTAAATAACTTATTCCTAGGAAATAATCAAATAAATAAGGATTCATTTAATTGATTTCCTTGTTTTGGGTTAAATATGACCAGGAAAAATAAACAAATATAGATTTTTTTATTATTTCCTTTTGGGGTTTCCTGTTTAGACCATAAACAACTTAATAAAGGTGTTTTACTAAGTTATTTCACATAGTGAAAGCAATTTTACTTAGGGTAAAATTGGTCTTACATGGTGTACTTGGGTTCATCTAATGATAATAGGTTAGATGAACAAAAAATGGTGTAACACAGAGTACATTGTTATTTAAGCATTTTAATTATTTCTTCAACAATACATCAAGACAAGGACTTTACTGACCCATGAAGGCTTCCACAAGTGCTAAGTATTCACAACTGAATGTCCAACAAAAAGGTTGATCCTCTCATCATGCCACAAGGAAACAAAACTGAATACACCTTTTCTTAAGCTCATACTTCAAACAAAGAATATATATTGGAATGATATGATGATAACAATTCATAACAGAGATAAATATAGGTTTCAAACCTCCTTGACATACCTTGGATAGATGGTATAGATCTCGGACCAATACGACAGACTTAGAACAAGATCATAGATTTGGATCTATGCTACAGAATTTGATCAACTGTCACAAGACTTCGGTCTAGTCTTCACTGATCTCGAATATATATACCACAGACCTAGATCAAACCACAACACTTCGGTCTCTAGTCACCATTGAACTTGGATCAAGCCACATATGAACTCAGATATGTTCCACAAACTTCACTCAAGCCATAGAAGAACTCGGATATGTTGTCACAAGGTCACAAGCCATAGAAGAACTCAGGTATTTTGTCACAAGGTCACAAGCCATAGAAGAAACATGTTGTCACAAGGTCTCAAATGCTTCAAAGAATAAAGCCACTTAAGCCTAGAGTTGAGGTCTAACAAAGCAAGAGCAAGCTACCTGCACATGTGGTTTTTTACCATGGACCAACCAAGGGTTCATGCATACACCATGTAGATCATATTGCATGGTCCTGAACTCCAGAGATCAAATTTACTCCTCTAGTGTCTAGTGCTCCTTCTAGGTAGGTACTTTTCCTAGCCAAGCAAGTGTGTCGTCTGTTTGGCTGGTTTTCCCATTTTCGGTTTCCATGGTAAATCTTGTGTAAATTGTGAATATTCCACTATTTTATTTCTATTTTTCTTAAAAAAATTCTTGCTCTGCTCCTCTTTCATAGGTTTACAAGTCACTGGAAAAAAACATTAAAGACAACCTGCAGAATATCCTACAAAAAATATGAGCAGAATGGGTAATTTCTTTTTTATTTTTATAATGGCTTGAACCAAACATGTAGTCCTCACACTCATGCATCAATATCACCGAACAATTAAAAAAAATACTTGGCACTTACTTGCCAGTCAACATTCAGGCTAACTAATAACAAGTGCTTGCAAGTGAAATTTACTGCTAATGAGTTAGACTCACAGGAAGCAAGTTCGGCTCACACACAAGTTAAAACAACTCATTTTATGAGTTGTGAAAAGTTTGAGATGAGTCCAAATTAAAAAAGTGAGCTTTGTTATTGTGGTAAGAAATACACTTGCTACTATGGTCTATATTTGTGTATGCATTCTCAACGCACGGAAAAAATTGTTGCAAGGAAACTAAATAACAAAGTAGAAGCTGACATCTGATCCAGCTTACTCTAATCAGCTTCTGAGCCATGAAAAGCAGGTAATTTTTTTTGTTCCATAGAATACTCTGTTCCAGCTTACTATAATCCAGATTCTGAGCCATGCAAAGCAGATAATTTGCTTTCTTCCATAGAATTGACAAAGAAAGTACATTAGTGTATACTTTGTTCCATAATCTTTTCCTTAGGCATACACTAGGTGTAGACTTTGAAATTCCTAGATACAAAGGGAAAAAATGGGTGTTAAGGTTACAATTGAAGTGTTGGATTACCAATGTGATAAAAACTTTTTAAAATAAATTATATGTACGTAAAACAACGAAAAAAACCTTATTTTAGAGATCAACTGCAAAAACGTTTATTCATTGTTTGAGAAGAATCAATGTCCAGACATTAGAGGAACATCTAGACTATCAAATGTATGAAATTTGTACCACCCTTGTAAGAAATCAACTAGTATGAATTCATTGGGGAGAAGTATACATCAACAATCATGTTGCATTCTTTGTATAAGTGGAGGAAATCCAGTTGGTCAAAACTACACAAAATATATTCAACAAGATGGGAAATAGCCATTAGATTAATATTTATCATGGGAACTTCATCCTTCATACTCCTTATATCTAAAGATAAATCTCCCATCATGGGCGACAAATGAATGTTCTTACAACAATCAAATTTCAAGAGATAAAAGAGAGATAAAAATTCAATGATTTATTGAATTTAGGTTGGACTATGTACATATGTATTTAATCATCTTTTATTTGGTTTGTTTATTTATTTATTTATATTTTTTGGACACCTAATTCATTAGGGTTGGTGTGGAGGAACATGAACCATCACTTTGACTCAATCCCAAGGGACTTTGGAAGGATAATCCAAATGTCACATGTACTTGTCTTTATATGTATATATGGTTAATATTATGGAATCTCATGTTTATCCTAAATATCTCTTGCATTCTCGCGAGCCCAATAGTGGTATTGGAGCCATGACTTTGTAGCAATGGCCATTGCCTCGAGCATCGTATTGAGCCTATCAGATATGCCTTGTTAGGTCTAGCATTCCATGTTGATCATTCTCCATTATGTCACCTCTTTGTGGTAACAGTTGTTTGCAGTTATAACATTCCCTTACCTCTATTTGCAACCATTTATCTATGTGTGCATAGTTTTGAATTACCTATCTCTATGGTATCCAGGACTATGCACTCTACAACATGTGTCAACTTTGTCATTCTACAACGAGTAGATTTTCTCCTTGTCTGGCTGAAATGATATTACTCCTCCAACACTTCAATTGTAATCTTAACACCCATTTTTTTCCTTTGTATATAGGAATCTCAAAGTCTACACCTAGTGTATTCCTAAGTAAAATATTATGGAACAAAGTCTACACTAATGTACTTTTTTTGTTAGTTCTATGGAACAAAGAAAATGACCTTCTTTGCATGGCTCAAACGCTGAATAGAGTAAAATGGATTAGAATTTTCTTTGTTCCATAGAATTGACAAAGAAAGTACATTAGTCCTCCTCACCTTCCAGTACAACAATCCATTAGTGTAATTATGTAGATAAGCTTACTAACCAAGGGAAAAAGTGGACACTTCATAGTGTAATGCCCTTCCAAATAGGCTTTAAAATGTACAAGTGTTAGCAAGCTCAACAAGAGAGGTTAATAAATGACCCTATTAGGTGGTTTCAACCTCTAAGGGGGTGACAAGTCCATGGTACATCCATCAAATGGCAGGTTTCGTGTGAAATGATGATGGAACAGAGTGGGGGCAAAGGGAATACTCCAAGCCACATGCCATGGCACTAGGGTAGCTATGATGAAGGAAGCCCACGCATTGGGTATATGGATGTAATATGCATATTTATACAAACAATTTTAAGTTAAGTTTAGACATCCAAAGACAATACTAGACTCTCTAGGACATATATGAAGTGTGATAGACTGTTGAAAGTTTGAGACTCGTAGAGAAAAAAAAAAAAACAAAATAGTTTCCTATTGGCTTTTATGGTGGTTGTAAGGTGGCATCAGTGCCTCCCAAAGAAAATGGGTATATGGGGTCAGAAAAGACTCTCGAGAGGACAAAGTCAATGAGGCAATGATGGTGGTAACACTCCAACTTGTAGGTTTACTCAAAACTTTTCCTTTTTTCCTATACTTCAGAAATTCATCAAATGGGAGATCACAAGTGAAGACAACCTCCAGGATTATGGGTTTTTGTTATATTCCAAATTAGAAGTCAGCTAATTGGAATATTAATTTTGATTTATTTTGGCATTTCCTAATGTTGGGCAGAAATTAAGCCAACTAAATTCGTTTCCTAAAGTCCCTAAGGGAAAA
The DNA here is from genome assembly GCA_034641835.2 of Pinus albicaulis. Classification (NCBI taxonomy): domain Eukaryota; kingdom Viridiplantae; phylum Streptophyta; class Pinopsida; order Pinales; family Pinaceae; genus Pinus; species Pinus albicaulis. The sequence goes on from CM076569.1 coordinate 572,828,930, forward strand.
TTGCGGCTCTAGCGGTGGGGTCGAATTGGCCTTAGGTGGCAGCGTATAAGAGGCACGAAAAGGACAACATGGGACTGTCTAGAGGAAGGTAGCACGTGATTGGTCAAGGAGAGGCAATGCAGGCCAAGGTGGGACCCAAGGCATATGTTGGGCCTCAATTTGGCATTCATTCATTCATCTTATTACTCTTGGTCATTTTGACTGAAGCACGCTTGAGCCAGATAGCCATGTCTATAGTGTTATTTAACACACAAGATCTTCAACCGATGATCTCAAACTCTACCTCAGGGGACTTTGGGTGCCCGCTCAGGAGAGGAGTTCTGCATTTTGGTGGGGGGAATTACACAGCAGTAGCAACAGGAAGAGTGTAGCCCCTTCAGGACTGTGCAAAGGTATAGTAGGCTATGTAGTGATTGCGTAGTTCAGTTCGATGTGGGTGTTAGGAGTGTGGAGAGCAGCGGAGTTTTAGCAGGAGATTTGGAGGGGAGATTAGCCACCTCCTACCAGGGATTTTCATAGCTCTCCATAGGCATTTTCTAGCATATTCATCCAAAGGTTCGATTTACCCAACAACGTAGTGAGCCAAGTCCAAGAGGACCAGCTTCTGAAGTCAAGCTTTGGGTGAACCCTTTCTAAATTTTTCTGGGTTTATTGAGGAGAAGCCAAGATTAATTCAGCAGAATTTTCTGGGCAGGTTTGAGGCTTCAAACAAACATCCTAATGCAGCTAGCAACTAGAGGAGCAAGAGGAAATTGGGCCAAAATTCCGGGGTCAACATCTGGCCAATTCCTTTGTGGGTTTTTGTGGATTTGGTGGGTAGATTTTGGGGTTAAAAGCCCAAAATTTTCTGAGCAGAGGAAGCAACCCAACTAGCAATCCGAAGTTAGCTAACAACAACATTTCTAGGCTAGGCAGCGTAGAGAATGAGCCCCGCAGTAGCACTTTCAGCCAAAGTTTTTTCTTGGGTTTGAGTTGTTCTTCAAACCTGCCTTGAGTAGGCCCAGGTGCAAACTTTCCAGCACCTCAATTGTACTCTTTCCCAATAAATTAATAAAATGGCTCAACGGTGATTTTGGCTCCAGTTTGAGCATTGTAATGGTTTTTACATTTTTTCTTGTCTATTTGCACTTTTATTACTGTTAATCCCCATTTGGGATATTACAGTGGTACCAGAGCATAATCTTGGCTTAGCCTGTGGGAAACCCTCATTCTATGACAAGACCAGAATAAAAAACGAAGAAATCATGGGATCCCAAGAAAGGTTAAACTCATACGCCATGGAAGTAACCTTGAATGAGGTGATTAGGGTGCAACAGATGATGGTTAATGTGGGGTATAGACTGATTCATGCAACAATTGTGAATCAAGACCATTCTCGATTATACTACAAATCTGTTATGCCTAGAATGGTGGATAATACATCAAGATGGCAAGACATTATTGCAAATTATGTGGAGTTATTGATAGAAAATTGGCGGGCATACCAATCATTGGGACATGATGTGCAAGCATCCTTCTCTTTTTGGGAGTTCCGTGAACTAAAATACATGCACAAATCAAGGGGAGTTCCATAAAATTATGCAGGGATGGTGAGTCATATTAAGGAAGAAGATGAAAGAGTAGTTGAAGGGGCCATGGTTGGAAAGGAGAAAATTGAGCATACACTTGCTAATGATACACCACTCATTGTTTAGGTGTCCATTGATGGGGTATCCGAGGTTGTGATCGAGTTCTCTAATGATAGCAACACATCATAGGTTGATGAGGTTTCGAGAGATAGCTTCACTTTTGTTGAGGAGTCGATAGGTAGAGAGGCCTCCAGGTCTATGATAGAATTGTTGGATGACAATCACATGCAACTAACTAGTGAGCATGTCTTGCATGAGTGTTTATGGAGGAGGGTGTGCAACCATTCTTTGGGCTAGCCCTTGATGAGGCACTAGGAGATACAAAGGAATTAGACGATGGTCACACACAATAGTGTCATCAGCTTCAGGCCATCCTTATAGCTTTGAAAGGGAAGGCCACATCAGTATGAGAGGCTATTTTGTTGCAGAACGAGGAACTGGAGGGCATGAGAGTGGTTATTTCCGAGTCAGCAGCCAAGTTGGCCCACATTGGGGAATGGTTGGATTCCCTAATGGTACAGCTAGAGGGCACATTGGAGTGTCAAAGTGGCCCCCTTTCGGCATACATAGATGAGGCTAGCAATAATTTTGGGTCACCACTTCCCATTGGAGAGAGAAATAAGGAGCCACCTAGTCATATTTCATATGTTGACTTGGATAGTGGGATGAGACAATTGGAGCTGCTTAGGGTGCAACATCCAAATGTTGAGGTTGGATGGAGGGATATTTTGAGTTGGTATCTAGTGGAGTGGGTTATGGAGATGGTGGTGGACTCAAGTGTACTTTAGCAAGAGTTTACAGGTGCTAGGAATATAGGAACCCCAGACTGGCATTGGGATCTAGGTGGGACTACCTATCGTTTCCCAGGCAAGTCAGTTGACTATGTCTTGGAGGGTACAGTTGGCCTAGCAGTTGAGCATGCACATTCACTAGGGGAGTTTTAGTCGGCTCTAGTGGCCAACCAGTTTATGGGCAGACTCCTTGGGTTGTCTTGGTACGACATTTGTACGCAGGGTCACAGGGTGATCAACATACTTTGGAAGGATCTTGTCGGAGGAGGTGGCATTGGCAAGCCACCAAACAATGCCTTGTATGGAGCCAAGGATTATTCACCTTTTCACGGGGCATGTAGGTCTCAGTGGAGCAGAGCAGTGGTCTGACATGTAGAGACACAACTTTAGGCCATCACATCCAAGGATGTGTGGAAGCATCTAGCTTTGAACAGTGGACTACCGGTGGACATGGGTGCATGGTGATGTACTGTAGTGTGTGGGACTGCATTATGCAGTAGGAGTGTCTTACATCACATTGAATACATGAGAGAAGTGATTGGTTCCTTGACACAGACAAGGCACGGGATGGTACATGGTGGTATAACAGTAACAGGGGGTATCCAGCAGTGTACAGGGGTATCCACAGTGTGCAGTGGCATGTCGAGGAGTACATGGATGACCAGTGGTATGCAGGGGTGTATGGTGCTGCACAACGGGGTCTTAGAGTATTACCTTCAAGAAGATTCATGGATTAAGACATCAGACATACCTTTGGGGGTAGTTCACCCAGGATTGACGGGGAGACAGATGAGCGATGCCTGACGATATCCATGGGGACTCACACGCCTAACCCTCTTCTATATCAGTCATGGGCACAATCATTTTTGTTGTTGTCCTTTGGCACTCTGGGCACGAGCAGCGGGGTATGCGATTCTCACCCAAGATATTTGGATGACACTCAACACACTAGGGGAGAGATCTTCTCAGCAGTGGCATTAGGTCGGTGGACTAGTTAACAACCATAGGTTGGGGGATGAGATGGTCATATGCAAGGGTGGCATATCAGTCATCACTGAGACTACGCCTGGGGAGTGGGTCACAAGGGAGACACGTGTCACTCTTTTCTTAGGGCATGTCGAGACCATGTATGAGAAAAGGATACTAGGTACAGCCGAGATAGCATCCCAGTATGTGTCTAGGCTCCAGACAATGTATCGGAACATTATTGAGAGGGTGGATGGTAGATCCAGTGGAGATGGTTGGAAGGAACAAGAGGGATCCACATACCTTGAGTCGATTTCTAGTATCAAATATCCATCTATTGGTTGCATTCAAGGGGTGGATATTTTTCACATGTGGCTTCCACCATTCATCGGTACTACACAGTGACAGGATTAGGGCAGGTTAGCATGCATCATATTTTCCCATGATGTATGCACCATATATATTGGTCACATACAGGGACTAGAGATGAGGCACGAAAGGATTCATGAAAATGTCAGAGCTATGGTGCAGCAGGTCTGACTATGGGAGGCAAAGATTCAGCTGATTGATAGACCATTCTGTCTCATGATGGTCGGAGTCGTGACAAAGAGTGATATAGCTCATTATTGGGTTGGCACTTAGAGGCCTCCATCGGATGGTGAGGTTGAATTTCTCTGTTGCTACATAGGATCAAAGTTAGATGTGGAGGGGTGGATAATGGCGTCAAGGTGATGCATGGGCGGGATGAGCTTGGCTCTCACCGACCTTCCACCACTAGGCCTTAGGAGAGGAGGATACGATCTACACATGGTGGGGAGTATGCCATAATTAGAGTAGCACAGCATCAGCACAATAGCACCACTATGAATTCGAAAGGGGGTCTGATCAACACCGCTCTTTACAACTCAATACCCCTTAAGGATGAGTTGGATACCATAAGGGGAGATCTTGCACATCTTCCATTGGTCTTTAGTAATTCCCCGATGGTGTGGAGAACCTCAATAAATTGGTAGGTGTGCCAACAACACAATATATGAAGAATCTCACGTGAGAAAGACACTATCTCTGTAGGGATTAGGTGGTATCTTCGAGGGTCTACTCTTGGAGTGCAAGGGATGAACTACTTGGTAGGGCAACTTCATGAGGAATGGGGCACAGTGACATTTCATCATGATTCCCTACTCACTGATGGTGTGCAGAGGGCTTCTTTTACTTATTCCTAGTAGGATGGTGAGTGGAGCAAGGGGATATTTATATTGGACAGGATGGCTTGGGATCTTGGTATTGAGGGATCTCTTCATATTAGGGCAATGCAGAGATCAGGGATGATTCAGTGGCGCATCTAGGACCTTGGAAAATTTGGCAGTGACTGTAGGGGAGTGTCAGCTGGAGAGGATGCTTGTTCAGGAATTTCTTGAGGACAAATAATTTTTTGCGGGGAGTACTGCAATATTCCAAATTAGTATTCAGCTAATTGGAATATTAATTTTGTTTATTTTGGCATTTCCTAATATTGGGAAAAAATAATATGGGTAGGGGATCCACAACTAATAATTAAGCCAAATAAATTCTTTTCTTAAAGTCCCTAAGGGAAAATTGCGGCTCTAGTGGTGGGGTCAAATTGGCCTTAGGTGGCAGCATAGAAGAGGCACGAAAAGGACATTGTGGGATTGGCTAAAGGAAGGGAGCACATGATTATTCAAGGAGAGGTAGCACAGGACAAGGTAGGACCCAAGGCATACGTTTGGCCTCAATGGATAAAAGGAAGAAGGGAGGGCTCATTTGGCATTCATTCATCTTCTTACTTTTGGTCATTTTGACTAAAGCACACTTGAGCCGAACAACCAAGTCTCCAGTGCTGTTTAGCACACAAGATCTTCAAGTGGAGATCTCAACCTCTACCTCAAGGGACTTCGAGTGCCCACTAAGGAGAGTATTTTTGCATTTTGGTGGGGGGAATTACACAACAGTAGCAATAAGAAGAGTGTAGCCTCTTGAAGACTGCAGAAAGGTAGAGTAGGCTACATAGTGATTGCGTAGTTCAGTTCAGTGTGGGTGTCAGGAGTGTGGAGAGAAACGAATTTTCAACAGGAGATATGGAGGGGAGATTATCCACCTCGTACCAGGGATTTTGGTAGCACTCCAGAGGCATCTTCCAACAGATTCATCGAAAGGTTTGATTTACCCAGTAGTGCAGTGAGCCAAGCCCAAGAGGGCCAGATTTCGAGGTCAAGCGTTGGGTGAAACCTTTCTAGGTTTTTCTGGGTTTATTGAGGAGAAGTCAAGATTAATTTGGCATGATTTTTTGGGCAGGTTTGAGGCTTCAAACAAATATCCTAATGTCACCAACAGCTAGAGGAGCAAGAGGAAATTGGGCCAAAATTTTGGGGTCAACATCTGGCCAATTTCTTGCGGGTCTCTGTGGGTTTGGTGAGTATATTTTGGGGTTAAAAGCCTAGAATTTTCTGAGCAGAGGAAGCAACTCAACTAGCAGTCTGAATTCAACCAACAAAAACATTTATGGGCTAGGCAGTATAGAGACTGAGCCATAGAACAGCACTTTCAGCCAGGTTTTTTTCTTAGGTTTGAGTTATTCTTCAAGCCTGCCTTGAGTAGGCCCATGTGCAAACTTCCCAACACCTCAATTGTAATATTTCTGAAGATATTAATAAAATGGCTCAGCAGTGATTTTGGCTCCAGTTTGGGAATTTTAACGGTGTTTGAATTTTTTCTTGTCTATTTGCACTTTTATTACTGTTAATCCCCATTTGGGATATTACAGATTTGTATTGATCATGGACAATTTACTTATGCATTCGACCAAAATGTAAAGATACATACAGTCATGTAAAATAATCAATGGAAAATACCAAAAGAGAAATTGTTTTAGTTGATTTACCATTCCATAATCACCATCAAAGCCAATGGAAAAACCCAAAGGCAATGACAAATAGAGATAAGAATGTCTACCATTCTTCTACTATGTATTCAAAGTTATGATGTGAAATGATAATCATTTCCCTGAATAGGTTCATCAAACTTTAATGATCTCAAACAAGTATGATGGAAAACAATGAAAAATTATAAACATGAACCTCATCATAAATACAAGTGACAAGGTTATGGTAATGGAACAAATCTGGTTTTTAGAGACAAAGGAAGTTTGACACCATGTCCTGACAAAAAAAAGGGGATGCACTCAAGGATATTTTAATCAGGAAAGCATGAAAATGGTTATGCTAACCTACATGTCAACTTTATTGGTGTTCAGACGAGAAAGTGTCATGATAGGCATGGCATTTTCCAATTATATTCCATCTATTTTCTTTCTATTTTTGGTCCTTAAGATCTTTCCATGAATCTCATAATGTGGGAGGTTTCCTCATTTATAGAATTCACATTGTTTTCTTTATTTGGAGATTTAATTGGTTGTAAACTGACTGTTGAAAGCATACATGCATGTGGTTGACATTTCCTTAAAGATTATGGTATGGAAGCAACTACATGATATGCCTTGAAAGCAGCTATAAGAGGAATGAAAAATAAGGCAAATGGACTGAATAACTCCCCAAATTAGTAATGAGTTGACTTATTCTTATTAGTGAGGTTAAAAGGCAGGATTTTGCAACAAGATTCCATCTAAATAGCATATCATAATACACTTGGCAAGCATGAAGACCTTGTCAAGCTAAGCATGTTTTCTTTCCTCTTCCACAAGCAGCTAAGGTGAATTACTCTTCATGCTTTGGGCCTTTGTATAGGAAAAGTTGAGGGGATGTAGAAGGGTTGAACAATATTCTTTAAGAAATTTTACAACAACATAACTCATCATTCTCTCACCTACCAATTCCAACAATCCACTCCCCCAATACATGCTACTAGGATTATTACAGCCTGTCATTTCTTTCACATTGCAATGTTGTTATTGGAAATATGCTTGTGTTTGGGCTAGAAACTATGCTAGATTTCTTTTGCTCTGCAATATTGTTGTTGTCTATTTGGTTGTTTATGATAGAAATAAATCTAACACGTGTTAGATTTCCTTCACCTTGGCAATGTTATTGGAAATGTGCTTGTGTTTGGGCTATAAGTTGTGTTAGATTTCTTTTGCTCTACAATATTGTTGTTGTCAATTTGGTTGTTTATTATATAGTGAAATCTAGCACGTGTTAGATTTCCTTCACCTTGGCAATGTGCTTGTGTTTTTATTAGAAGGAAATATAGCACGCACTAGGTTTCTATTGGCGTGAAATGTTGTTGTTGGTAGTATGCTTATACTTGTGCTACATGTAAAGCTAACACACATTAAATTTATTTTACCTTGCGATGTTGTTATTAGAAATGTGCTTATGTTTGTGATAGAAGTTATTCTAGATAGCTTTTTCCATGCAATGTTGTTGTTGGAAATATTCTTTTTTTTATGCTGGAATCAAATCTAACATGATATATTTCTTTCACCCTACAATGTTGTTGTGTGCTTGTGTTTGCGCTATGTGTAAATCTAGCACGTGTGAGATTTCTTTTGCTTTGCAATATTGCTGTTGTCTATTTGGTTTTTTATGATAGAAGGAAATCTAGCATGTGTTATATTTCCTTCACCTTGGTAATGTTATTGGAAATGTGCTTGTGTTTGGGCTAGAAGTTGTGCTAGATTTCTTTTTCTTTACAATATTGTTGTTGTCAATTTGGTTGTTTATTATAGAAGGAAATCTATCACGTGTTAGATTTCCTTCACCTTGGCAACGTTCTTGTGTTTGTGTTAGAAGGAAATATAGCATGCACTAGGTTTCTTTTGGCAAGAAATTTTGTTGTTGGTAGTATGCTTGTATTTGTGCTACATGTAAAGCTAACATGGATTAAATTTCTTTTACCTTGCGATGTCGTTACTGGAAATGTGCTTGTGTTTGTGATATAAGTTGTTCTAGATATCTTTTTCCATGCAATGTTGGTGTTGGTAATATGCTTTTGTTTATATTGGAAGGTGGTCGGAAGCAAATCTAACACGTTAGATTTCTTTCACCCTACAATGTGTTGGGTGTGGAGCCTGATTACTTTTTTACTTTGTATCACAGCATTGGACCCTTGTACCTTACATGGGGTGGCAACGCCACCCATAAATTAATCGTTGTTGCCCCCCCTGGCGAGGGGTTTCGGGGGCAGCACCCCGAAGCTAAAAAAAGATGTAAAATTGCCTTGTAAAAGTATAGTAATTTCTAGTCAATTTGGGCCGTTCATTAGGAAAATGATCTGACGGTAGAAGTTATGTTTAGTTTAGGGTTTTTTTCCTTAGAAGGCAACCCCTCGCTTTTATGAGGATATTGTATTGCGGCTGTGTATTGTATGTGTATTCTTGGAGCGAGAAACAGAGAGGGAGACTGTGAGAGAGAACACAGTATATTACAGCGGATTTGCTGTAGGTTGTGTCTCTTCATTCTGTTGGATAATAGAAAGGAAGGACTGGTTGTTCAGGGTGGACGTAGCCCAAACTGGGTGAACCACATATATCTGTGTCTCTCTAGTTTTATGTATTTTGTGTGCTTGTATTTTCCGCATATTTTATGTGTTGTATTGCGGGGGGTTTCTGGGGCAGCGCCCCCGAAGCTAAAAACAGATGTAAAATTGCCTTGTAAAAGTATAGTAATTTCTAGTCAATCTGGTCCATTCATTAGGCAAATGATTTGACGGTAGAAGTTATGTTTAGATTAGGGTTTTTTGTCCTAGAAGGAAACTCTTCGCTTTTATGAGGGTATTGTATTACGGCTGTGTATTTTATGTGTATTCTTGGAGCGAGAAACAGAGAGGGAGACTACGAGAGAGAACAGAGGATATTACAGTGGATTTGTTGTAGGTTGTGTCTCTTCATTTTGTTGGATAATAGAAAGGAAGGACTAGCTGTTCGGGGTGGACGTAGCCCAAACTGGGTGAACGACGTATACCTGTGTCTCTCTGGTTTTATGTGTTTTGTGTGCTTGTATTTTCTGCATATTTTATGTGTTGTATTGCTCTGTAATATATAATTTTCTAACACAATGTTGGTGTGTGTTTGTGTTTGTGCTATGCGTGGATCTAGCACATGTTAGATTTATTTTTCTCTACAATATTGTTGTTGTCTATTTGGTTGGTTATGATAGAATGAAATCTAGCACGTGTTATAGTTCCTTCACCTTAGCAATGATATTGTAAATGTGCTTGTTTGGGCTAGAAGTTGTACTAGATTTCTTTTGCTCTACAATATTATCGTTGTTAATTTGGTTGATTATTATAGAAGGAAATCTAGGATGTGTTAAATTTCCTTCACCTTGGCAATGTTCTTTTGTTTGTTTTAGAAGGAAATATAGCATGCACTACGTTTCTTTTGGCATGAAATGTTGTTCTTGGTATCATGCTGGTATTTGTGCTACATGTAAAGCTAATATGCATTAAATTTATTTTACCTTGCGATGTTGTTATTGGAAATGTGCTTGTGTTTGTGATAGAAGTTGTTCTAGATATATTTTTCCATACAATGTTGTTGTTGGCAACGTGCTTTAATTTTGTTTCGAAAGAAATCTAGCATGCACTAGATTACTTTTTCACTGCAATATGGTTGTTGATAATATGCTTTTGTTTGTGCCAAAAGTAAATATACCCTGTGCTATATTTCTTTTATCTAGAAATGTTGTAATGTGTTTGTGTTTGTGCTAGAAGGAAATCTATCATACATTAGATTTCTTTCACCCTTCTATGAGTTTATTGACAATGTGGTTGCATATGCATTAGAAGGAAATATATAGTGTGCACTAGATTTCTTTTGCATTGCAATGTTGGCAATTCAATTGTTTGTGCTAGAAGGAAATCTAGTATGTGCCATATTTCCTTCACCACAATGATGTTATTGGAAATGTGCTTAAAGGAAATCTAGCATGTGCTAGATTTATTTTGTCCTAGAATTTTGTTGGTAATATGTTTGTGTTCATGCTATAACAAAATTTGGCATGTGTTAGATTCTTAACCCCTACAATGTTGTGTGTTTGTGTTTGTGCTAGAAGGAAATCTACCACACACCACATTTCTTTTGTCTTGCATAAGGTGTTTTTGAAAATATGCTTGTTTGTGCTAGAAGCAAATCTAATATGCGGTATGTTTATTTCACCCTACAATATTGTTATGTGCTTGTGTTTGTGAGAGAAGTAAATCTAGCATGTGTTAGATTTCATTCACCTTGCAATGTTGTTATTGGTGACATGTTTGTGTTTGAGATATAAGTACAAATAACATGTTAGATCTAATCCACCTTGCAATATTGTGATTATAAATATGTTTATGTTTGTGATAGAAGAAAATCTAGCATGATATAGATTTCTTCTACCCTACAATATTGATGTTGCCAATACATTTGTGTATAGTGGGAGGAATTCTAGCATGCACTAAATTTATTTTGCAATGCAATATTGGTGTTAGCAACATGCTTGTGTTTGTACTAGAATAAAATCTAGTATGCAATACATTTGTTTCATAATGAAATATTTTTGTTGGCAACGTGCTTGTATTTGTGCTAGAATGAAATATAACCTGCATTGGATAATATGATTGTTGGCAATGTGCTAGAAGTAAATCAAGCATAGGTTAGATATCTTCTAGTCTGCAATGTTGTTTCTAGCAATGTGATTGTGTTTGTGCTATAAGAAACTCTAGAATGTTTAAGATTTATTTTACTTTGCAATGTTTTTGTGAGTAACATGCTTCTATTTACGCTAGAAGGAGATTTAGCAAGTGGTGGATTCCGTTCGCCTTCGACCATTGTTGCTAGCAATGTGCTTGTGTTTGTGCTAGAAGGAAATCTAGCATGTGCTAGATTTATTTGACCATCTAACGTTGCTTCTAGCAATATGCTTATGTTTTTAGTAGATGGAATGATATTGATTGTTAGCTTTCATTTGAGGTGCGTTGTTGTTGTTCAAAATGAGCTTCTACTTGAGATAGAAGGAAAGCTAGCACACATTATATTTCCTTCATAAGGTAATGTTGTTATTATAAATATGTTTGTTTTTCTGCTAAAAGGAAGGTTATAATGTGTTAAATTTCCTTCATCTTGCCATGTTATTGTTGAAAATGTGTTTGTATTTGTAATAGAAGTAAATCTTGTATCTGTTAATTTTTTTTCACAATGCAACATTATAGTTGGAAATGTGCTTGTATTTGTGTTAGAAGGAATTATAGAATGCATTAGATTTCTTTGATCTTGTTCCAAAAGGAAAACTATAAATATTTCATCCTTACCAAGGTTAGTGCTCTGATATTGTTCTTGGCAGTGCATTTGTGATTATGCAAGAAGGATACCTAGTGATAACTAGTTTTCTTCTAGATACCATTACACTTATGCAACCAATGCTCTAGGGGTGACATTGTCTCAATAATCAAAATGGTTAGAGTTATAGCTTTTGATGTGCCCTTTTATTGAATTTGGAACAATTTATGGAGATCAATGATAGTGCAAATGAATTGTATATAGATATATGTTGTTGTTGGCACTACATATGTGCTTGAGTTGGAAGGAAGGATAATGGTATAGCTTTCCTTTTGGCACAAACACAATAATCCAATAATAATTATTTTATCCATGGAGAATAATGTTATCTTTGTATAATTTTGAAGTTTATGAATAAATGTATTATTGAGGTATACTATATTTTGCTTCCAATGCACATGTATGCAACTTTAAAGTAACAAGCACAATTTTTTAGCATATATTGTTTTTCTCTCTATTTTGTTGTATTGTTATGAACTTCCAAAAACAATTTCACTAATGTTTGGATGCATAAGATAAGACTCTTCCTCATCAACATAAAAATTTAGGAAAACTCAAATCTACACTTTTCGAGGACCTAAAGTTAACATCCTTTTGTATCCATCCTAAATAGTATGTCCTTAGATGTGTAAAGGTAGGGAGTGCTAACATTGGAACTAAAGATTTGTAAAATGAAATTTCTTTTCTTTTGAACTAAATAAAAACTCTAGTTTGGCTTTTCATTATCAAGTTAAAACATCAAACATCCTCAGTGAAAATATAATTTCTCCTTTTCATGGGGATTTTAGACATCTTGTGTAGCATCAACCTTGGAATTTCTTAGATATTCCAAAGGACCATGTTTTGGTTCTTCAACTTCTAGAAATTTATTATGATCATTATTCATACACATGCATTAAGACTACAAGTGTCATTTCTGAAGTTAAATAGGAACTTGGTGGTTTGATGAGCTGATATTTGTCATTCACAAATTTTATTTGGAGTAAAACCTCTAGTTTGGCTTTTAATTATCAAGTTCAAACATCAAACATCCTCACTAACTGAAAATATAATTTCTCCTTTTCATGGGGCTTTTAGACATCTTATATAGCATCAATCTTGGAATTTCTTAGATTTTCCAAATGACCATGTTTTGGTTCTTCAACTTCTACAAATTTATTATGATCATTATTGATACACATGCATTAAGACTACAAGTGTCATTTTTGAAGTTAAATAGGAACTTGGTGGTTTGATGAGCTGATATTTGTCATTCAAAAATTTTATTTTGAGGATAACCTCTTGTTTGGATTTTGATTGTCAAGTTCAAACATCAAACATCCTCACTAAGTGAAAATATAATTTCTCTTTTTCATGGGGCTTTTAGACATCTTATGTAGCATCAATCTTGGAATTTCTTAGATTTTCCAATGGACCATGTTTTGGTTCTTCAACTTCTACAAATTTATTATGATCATTATTCATATACATGCATTAAGACTACAAGTGTCATTTCTGAAGTTAAATAAGAAATTTGTGGTTTGATGTGAGATTTTATTTGTCATTCTATGATACAATCTACATTTCTAATTGCATGGTCTTCATATATTTTTTGTGTAATTTGCATGTAAAGTACTTTTTGGTAGTTGGCACTAGATGGTGGGGAACAATGTTTCATTACATACAATATGACTACCATACTATTTAAATTATTACATCTATATTAATTTTTTGAAAGTTGTGTGCTTCTGCAAAAATATAAAATCACACTTTACATGGTTCAAACTTTTAATTACAATGTATGATTTAATTGTTGTTACAGAATTGGTACAACCTAGAATGGAAAATATAATTTTGCAAAATGGGACTATGTTGAGATTCTCCTTATTAGCGATCAATTCGTTGGGATAAGAAGGGTTGAATCTACAGATTCTGGAACTTATTATGCCAGAGAAAGGGTTAATGCATGCTATGTTACAATTTTGATAATTGATGTCACTCATCCACATTTGATTGAGGATGTTGATGAAGAGGACATAAATCTATGGAAGATCATGGATTTGAGGCACAACATAGGTAAATCAAAATATTGAATCATGTGTTCAAATATTATTGATAGTATAATACTTTTTTTGAGTAAATACTAACCTTATTTATATTCATTTATAGGTGCAAATGTTTCTTCTACTTCTTCTATTGGAGACAAGGTAGATCTTCTACAACATGGAGTGATGATGGGTGAGGGATCCATATTCAATACAGAGCTTGGACATAAAATGCATGGAAAGATGGTAAATAAAGAATGCATAGTGGTTAAAATTGAGGTGGTGTTAAAACATGATGCTGCTCTACCACATCCAACAGGATTTGAGCATACACTAGGGGTGCATTGGAATATTATGAGATTTGGTTAGAATCAGATTTGCAACCTCACTATCATGATCATGCCATAAATATTCCCCAACATAGGGTTAGATTCATATGTACATCAAACATCCTCACTAAGTGAAAATATAATTTCTCCTTTTCATGTGGCTTTTAGACATCTTATGTAGCATCAATCTTGGAGTTTCTTAGATTTTCCAATGGACCATGTTTTGGTTCTTCAACTTCTACAAATTTCTTATGATCATTATTCAGACACATGCATTAAGACTACAAGTGTCATTTCTAAAGCTAAATATGAACTTGGTCGTTTGATATGAGTTGATATTTGTCCTTCTATGATACTATCTACATCTCTAATTGCATGGTCTTCATATATGTTTTTTGTGTAATTTTCATGTAAAGTACTTTTTGGTAGTAGGCACTAGAGGGTGGGGAACAATGACTACCATACTATTTAAATTATTGCATCTATATTACTTTTTTCAAATTTGTGTTTTTTTGCAAAAATATAAAATCACACTTTACATGGTTCAACCTTTTAATTACAATTTATGATTTAATTGTTGTTACAGAATTGGTACAAGCTAGAATGGAAAATATAATTTTGGCAAAATGGGACTTTGTTGATCTCCTTATTAATGATTAATTTTTTGGGCTAGGAAGGGTCAAATCTACAGAGTCTGGAACTTATTATGCTAGAGAAAGTGTTAATGCATGTTATGCTACAATTTTGATAATTGATATCGCTCAACCACATTTGATTGAGGATGTTGATGAAGGGGACATACATCTATGGAAGATCATGGATTTGAGGCACAACATAGGTAAATCAAAATATTGTAGCATGTGTTCAAATATTATTGATAGTATAATGCTCATTTTTTGAGTAAATACTAACCTTATTTACATTCGTTTATAGGTGCAAATGTTTCTTCTACATTTTCTATTGGAGACAAGGTAGATCTTCTACAACATGGAGTGAAGGTGGATGAGGGCTCCATATTCAATATAGATATTGGGTATAAAGTGCATGGAAAGATGGTAAAGAAAGGATGCATAGTGGTTAAAATTGAGAAGGTGTTAAAACATGATGCTGCTCTACCACATCCAACATGATTTGAGCATACATTAGGGGGTGCATTGGAACCTTATGAGATTTGGCTAGAATCATATTTGCAACCTCATTGTCATGATGATGCCATACATATTACCCAAGATAGGGTTATTTTCATATGTACAAAGGTTTCTCTTACACATGAATGCATGGGAACAAGCATGTGCATTGCCAAATGCTAATTAATGTCCACAAGCATGACATTGTTGAAGGTTAAACACTAGGTGAAATGGAATTTGGTGTTTTTTTGGAAGAGATAGATGGAAATTGTGAAATATGCAGAATTGGGGATAATTCCATACATTGTTTGGTTAGATGGCCAATAAATAAGTTGGTGGACAACAAAGGTGTCATATTAAGGGTTAAGGAAAAATTCAAGGAGCCACCCAAGGAAATGGTGATATGGGATGTTATAGAGGATAAAAATATCTTAAACAAATGGGATGAGTCTCGTTGTAATGAAAAATATATAAACTCAATTGATATGCATGTAACAAGGCCATATAAAAGGATTAAACGAGTTATGGCTACAACAAAAATTGAAAAATGTCAAACAAAAATAGATGAAATGAAAGAAACTCCACTTTTGGTAGCAGATGTATGTTGTAGAAAATATTATCTTCAACATGTGGATTGGAAGGCCATTGCAGGTGCTAGAAGGGGTATGATACAAATAAATAAAAATGGTATTAGGGAATTTGTCTTGAATTCACTCATGTCAAACACAATCATGTCAAGGAGCCATGGCCATGGCCTACCACCTATTGCTAGAAATGTAAAGGACATGAGATTTTATGGGAATATTATTTGTAAATAAGCATGGTATAAGATACATAATATTCCTCAAAGCACATTCTATAACTACCATCATTATTTCCAACATCGACAGATCAAAGCTATTCATGGTAACATTAAAAAATCCAAAGCATGAGCACACACCGTGGAAGTCATAGAAATATTGCACAAAATTGTAATGGATAATTCGGATTTTTCACCAAACCAAACACATCAAGTTGAAGAAGATGGAACATCTTCTCCTTTCATATTGCCTCCTTCGACTTACACACAAAATTCTTTGTTAAAAGAGATCAATGAGGCTCTTCAAAAGCTCAATTACCCATCAATATCATAGTAAACAACGAGCAAGATCTGGAATACTAAGTTTCGAGATGTGGCATTTTCAAAGAACACCAACTTCAGTAAATGCAATGAATGTATTGTGTTGAAAGCACAAATGAAGTCAACGACTACAAAAGAGTTGGAAGAAAAGGAAGGAGGTAGGCTGAACAAACATAACAAGATTTTTATGTGTGGAAGATATTGCTACTATGCACATAGAATTATGTCAGAGTGGTTTCCAAAGGATTATTTGAGCATTATCCATGATAAAATGGATAAAAAAAATACTTCACTCCCAAGGCTACATTTCAAATCAAAATCTATCGTAGAAACAAATTTAGGTTTATCATTGATAGGTATGCTAACACATGCTCATAAGACAGGAGGTTTTGGTCATTTCTCCCTACCATTTTTACATATGGGATCACAATATTCTATTACATCCGTTGAAAAGTGCTTAAGGGACCTTCAAGACCCACAAATTGATATGTATGGTGATCTACTTTATGAGAGTGGAAGTTCAAGAAACCCACTCACAAATGCATTACTTGACACCTCTATTTACTCAAA
This sequence comes from Pinus albicaulis, assembly GCA_034641835.2. Lineage (NCBI taxonomy): Eukaryota > Viridiplantae > Streptophyta > Pinopsida > Pinales > Pinaceae > Pinus > Pinus albicaulis. The sequence goes on from CM076569.1 coordinate 572,845,772, forward strand.
ATTTCAAGTGTACAAGGATGATTTTATATCTCATGGAAGATCAAAGTGTCAAAATGTTGATTTTAAACCTCTTCCTCCACATTTGTTGTTACAGTTGGACAATGCAGCAAGTGATAATAAGAATCATATCTTTTCATGTTTCTATCACTTTTAACTACATTTGGTGTCTTAATCACTATTGAGGTTGGATTCTTGCTTGCGGGGAACACCCATGAAGACATAGATGGAACCTACATAAGAATGTCTTCCAACCCAAAAGTAAAGATATATATTCTTTACCTGAAATGATGGATACATATCGCATAATTGAAGAAAATCGAGTGTTTCCACCTACACTTATTGACAAGGTCTATGACTTCAAAAGTTTCCTTAATGGATACATCAAGGAGGGAAAAATGCGCTAGTTGGACATCTTAATGTTCAATACTTCCAATTTCTTGTACTCAATGATATTCTAGTGCTAAGGTACAAAGAATCTATTACAGATGTTGATTGGTCATAATCAATTGATATTTATTAGCTTCCAAAAAGAATGGTGAATATTTAAAAGAACTAAAGGAAAATATAACATCATATATAAAAATGTGGAAAGACACTATCAGGAATGAGGATTCACCAATTGTTACAAAGGAATGGAAAAATAAAGTAGTTTACTAGGAAAGAGTTCTCAATACATTAGATGGAATCTATAATGACCATAGTATAATAGATGGAAATGATTCATCTTCTGAGGATTTCTGGCCCAAGACAAGGCACATTGTTAATGTTCATTGTAATGAACTCCATGTAATCTCAAGTATTATGGATGGAGATTTTGATAATGCAATAGATGGACCAATATATGTTGGACCCAAATGAAACAAGCCAAAGCCAACATTCAATCCAATGATTGATGTTGAGAAAGGAAAGATGTTACTAGTTAGATCAGGAAATGAGGATGCATGAGAGATGATTTGGATGGAAAAATATCTTTAGGGACAATGAAAGTGAGAATATCTTTCTTTAGGGACAATGAAAGTGAGAATATTCATGTAAAGGTTGATTGGTTTCCAAGCCTATTTAGGGAAATACAATGGAAATTTTTTAAATCCTGATGACACGGAACTTAGCTCTATTCCAATTAATACCATAGTGTGGGCATGGATGCCAAAGAAAGAACATTTAAAGAAGAGAAAGATAGATAAATATGGTGTAGAGGTTGTTTTTGACCTATTTGACCGAATGTATTAAGATTAGGATTATATGATTCATGAATGTAAAATTTTTTTGAAGGATCTATTAATATACATTTTGACACACTTTTCAATATTTGTTGTATATCAAATATTCTCTTCATATTATTTTTGGAGAAGTTTTATATTATTTAGTATTTCGATGTAATCATGTGGTGATACAAATGACATGACATTGCCATAAAATATTTAAGTTTTCAAAGCTTTGTTTGACCAACATGACTTCTCACCATATCAAATATGCATAATCAAATTCAATAATGCACTTAAAAACAACATCTTCTAAACTTGGTCTATTAAAACAATACTGGAGTAGCTAATTAGTATTCTATTTAATATAAACCATTTAAACACTTAATGAAAAAAATTCAGACACTTGTACTAATGTTTGAAGTGAGTTTTCCTTAATATTCCTTATTATAATTGATATAAATCAAATTTGTTGTTTTGTTGCACTCTAATTTATAAAAAAATGATTTCGATCATTGAACAACACAACTAGTTATACATTTTGAAGTGGTGCCAACATTGTACTAGTATAATAAATTTGTACTCAACATAGGAAAAGTAGTTTGTGTCAATTTAAAATGGTCATTTATAGTAACAAACACAATATTAATATATTGTTAAATAACTTTATACTAGGTAAGATTTTTTTTACAAAATCTATTATTCATGAGTCAAATTTAATACATAAATATAAATATTCATGATAATAGAAATAATGTAAGCAATCTAAGTTTTAGATGAATTTCAATATGTTCTTTTCAATATAATATCCTTAAACACTCCAGAAATAAAAACTAAACATTTTGTAATAAATAGTTTATTCAATTTTCTCTCTTTCCTCTTGTACTTGAAAATAATCAAATTGTATTACTTTGTTACTATTCTAATTCATGATTGATTTTGATAATTAAAATGATTAGTAATTACACTGAGAGGCCAGTCTCATTCTACAACCTAGTATGAGGGGATATGTAAGTTTGGTTGTTTTGTGCCCTTTTAAATTAAAAATAAAAAATAAAAACTATGTTCTAGAAAAATAATATCGGTTATAATTAAAGAAAAAATGAATATGTTATAAAGTAATTAGAAGTAAAAAAAATGTATGTAATTATGATGGTGATGATTATGATTATCATCCACTAAGACCAGATATGGTATTTAAGAATCCATAAAGATATTACTCAAAATTCTTTAGAATTTTATTGTTATGCTAAAAAAACATTAAAAGAAGTGTTTCAAGATCATCATAATTTTGTTTAGTTAAGAGATCAAGAAGGTTGGTAGCACCATAAACATTTTGAAATTTAAATCCAATATGAGTATAAAATAGATGATCTAAGAGGGTTTTTCATCTTCAACAATATTACTAGTGTTGCAAAGGTGATAGACTTTTAAATTCTGCCAACCTTGTCTTAGTAATAATCGTAACTTAACACATACATGATATTTACTATATCAAGTTATAATTAAATGGGTTAATAATAGTAAAATACACAATATTATTTTCATAAAGCTAATAGTAGTAACATACACAACATTATTTTCATAAGATAACCTTAACAAACTTAGATTTTAGTACAAACCATAAAAAATCTCAAAAGAGATAATGTAAGAAATCCAACATTAAGATGTGAAAGATTTTCTTTTGTAAGTTTATATAAATTTGTTTTATATAGTTTACCATGATAATTTTTCCTTAAAAAATGGTGAATATCTATATTAAAATTAGTAAACTAAGAGATTTTATAATTCCACATTTTGAAAAAACTTAATCTAGTTAAAGTTCTAAATTCTAGATCGACGGAATACTTCCAAATTTAATGAAATATGTGTTCATACACTTAAGGTTTAACACAATTCATGATTGACTTTAGACAGGTGCAAACACACTTACCATTTGGGCGAATTTCATTTACTACCTCTCAACATAACATTTCTATTTTTGGTGTTTTCCACCAACATAAAGGCAACTTAAATATTCAATGACAAGTTTTTCGCTTATCATCCATTGACCTCATTTAGAATATATATGTAATCAGATGCGTTCCTCTTCCAACCAATATTATGCTATAATGTTGGCATAAACTATGATTGTGTTTTTTATAACAAATCTATAATGTCCCTCTCCTTGAACTTGTGATGTGGGCAGGGAACTCACCTTTGCATATATTTTTTTGTATAAACTACAGAATTTACACCATCGCAATGGTAGCACATACCTTTGGATTTTAAATATATTTAAGCCACTGTAATGGTGCTTGCGTTCTCATAAATTTACTCTTTAGTCTGCACATATACCTGTGATATCGTATAGATTAAGTAAGAACTCAATCATAATGCTAGGTTGATTGTAAATGCTTGTGCTCTGTGACACTCTGTGCCATGGTACTTAATTTTCCTCTATCATATAGTCATTCACTAATAGATAATAAATTATCTACACTCACATTAGATACACCTACAACTCACACAATAAACCTTGATTTATTAATGCTTCAGGTAGTTATAATAAAAATTTCACAACAATTAAACTTCAATTTCAATGAAAATGCAAATGCTAAGCTAATTAATAACTAATTATGGACAAAACATAAATTGATATTGAGGAAGAAACAACTGTAATGAAATATGCAATTCAAGTAATTCTCAATAAGTAACTATCAAATAAAAATAAATGGCCTCATAGAATAAATAAATAAGTACTAATAAATGAAGCAAACAATTGTACTATAACAAAGTATTAGAAACATGAAAACTAAATACAAGAAATATTAAAAGTAAAATAAAGCATCAAGAAAATGTAGGTAATGTGGAAGGGTATGATTAAAGAGTACCTCTGTGGCTAATTCTAAATGATGTTGCAAGTGTACGAATAGGCCCTAGATTTTGTAGCTTCCCATAGTTTACTTCAGCAACCACACTTCTTGGGAGAATTTCCTTGAGCCTCATCTTTCCATCATTAGGGATAAATCTATACCACAATCAGATCATGTCTATATAATCTTGATAAAATAAACATATTAAAGACAAGGGCCATGGTCAAAGGCAACTCTTAGCACAAAAATTATCTTTAAAATCAAAAGATAAACCCCATTGAAAAAAAAATATTAAACAGTAACAGATGTGAATAAATGTTTATGTGAACCTAGTGTTGTTGCTCCCTAAAAGCATACACAAGGAGTCTAAAAACTCCTCCCATGGAGTCTAGACAAACATTCTTTCTTCCCTTCTACAATATTTTTTTGATAACTCCATAAAGTTTTATAAGTATTTTGTGTTGAAATGATGATGAGAGAGTTGTGCGCAATCAAAATCTTCAGATTGTAAATAACAAGGACTCAAAAGACAACATCAAAGAACTTCCTTCTTAGAGTGCACCAATACTACCCTCATATATAAGAAATCCCCACAAAACTAGCCTTGATGTAAGTTGCATTTGCTGCAATGTGTTCGTAGCCCGTGTCTTCTGCCTAAAATTACAATAATCAAGCATTCATCTTAATGTAAAACGCTATTCATTGACATTTTTGCACAAGACCCTACAATAAATATGGGGCACAAGAACCTCAAATCCTCATCCATACGATGCAAAGCTAGAAAAAATGTATATTATTAATTGGAAACTATCTGAAATAGGTGTCTCAATATATGCAATAATCATTGTCCATTTAAAAGGAGAGTTTCTATAATTGGTTCAAAGGGATAAGAACAAAATTAGAGACTAATGACGAAGCCAAATATAGTACGAGTCTCATCAGTTCACTTTTGAAAAGAGCAATGTTCTCCAATAACTAATGACCATGTAAAATATTGTACAAGTCTCATCAATTCAATTCTTCAAAGAGAAACATTCTCGAGGTGGGTGACACTTCAATCTAATACAACATGCACTCAGCCCTAAGGTTAAATTACATTAGAACAACATAACATCGAAATTTGATTCCCTAAACAGATTCATAAATCTTGTTTCCATCAGGCCCATACCCATCTTAGAAAAGAACCCACTTAGTTCTGCATGACCCTAAAATTTTCTCATGCTCTTCTGTGTAAATATTAGGTTTGTTTTCTTGTTAAAGCAAACGAATGGACATTGAATTAGAATTTTCTTTAAATGTTTGCGAAATTTCCACATATGAAATAGGGGTAAAATTCTTTCATACCTTCTGCAATATCTGTTTTGATAACTCAATAAAGGTTTATAAGTCTTGATGAGAGAGTTGTGCACAATAAAAATATTTGGATACCAAACAACAATGACTCAAAATAAAATCAAATAATTGTCTGCTCAGAGTGCACCAATACTAACCTAATAAGAAATCCACACAAAACTGGCCTTGACGTAAGTTGCATTTGTTGCAATGTGTTTGTAGCCCAAGTGTCTTCTGCCTAAAATTACAATAATCAGGGATCAGTCTTCATGTAAAATGTTGGTCATTGACATTTTTGCACAAGACCCTACTCTAACTATGGGGCACATGAACCTCACGTCCTCAACCATACGGTGCAAAGCTAGCAAAAAAGTATATTATTAATTGGAAACTATCTAAAATAGGTGTCTCAATATCTGCAATAATCATTGTCCATTTCAAAGAAGGATTTTTGTAATTAGTTCAAGGGAATAAGACCAACATTAGAGACTAATGACGAAGCCAAATATATTACAAGATTCATCAAATCACTTTTTGAAAGAGCAATGTTCTCCATTAATTAATGACCAAGTCAAATATGGTACAAGTCAAATATATTTAAATAAACTTTCGAAGATATAATTAATTATTACATTAAGTCGAATACATTAAATAAGCTGAATTTGTTTATTTTTTTATTACATTAAAATAAATAATCATGGAGACTAAAAGTGAATTGTTTTAATGTAATAAAAAAATAAACAAATTCATCTTAATTAATCATAATATGGTGAAAACATTAAAACTTAATTAATCATATAGTGTGAAACTGAATAGCTCCAATTACATCGAACTCCTGCCAAATCACAATTCAGTAAGAATGCAGAAAAATACACTAAAATTCCGTTATCAAGGTCATAGTGAAAATGATGATCATATTCTAATGGATGGTCACCTAAAAGATAACTACCAATGGACCACTTTAAACTGACCAATACTTGAAAAGCACCATAGAACAATCTCCATACAACTTTTGTGCCTAAAATTGGGATGATTATGATGCCAAATAAAATGCACATCATTTCTAAGATTATCACTGCCCGAACTATGTTTCTTATACGAAATTCTTCACATTGACAAGATACTCTCACATATAACTGTAAGCAGTCCATGCCTAAAGTAATACCAATAGTTACCATTATCGTAACCACTCCAAGTTTAGACTGTGGATTGGCACGTGAGTCGTACCATCCTTGAGAAGAAACAAGCACAACCCAACTAATAAAACAGATGAAGTTGGTACACCCTATCATAAATGAGAAGGTTCTGATGTCGGAACAACCACTTCTAAAGGTCAATGGCTAGTAGTCATAGTTGCCCCCATGAGAGGCTCTAGCTAGAAAATCGTTGGCAGCAAATCCACCTCCTTGAACAACATATTCTCTGATCACCCTTCTTGCTACGATAGTGCTAGAGAAGCCATCCACTCTGAACCAACCAGTCAGTACAAAGTTGAGTAGCACTTATGTTAACCTTGGCACAGTGAAGGAGGGATCTATCGAAAAGGAACAAATATATGTGTCTCCCAAAGATCTCATCAGCAGTCACATCCAATTACCATAACATGATGGAGAAAGTGGAATGCAGATGCAAGAATGCGCTGCATACATGTCCCCCCTAGAAATATAGTGAAATATTTCCCTCACTGTCGTCTTTCCTTTCTGGGTGTCATTATCTAACATTATCTTCCTTCCAGATTCATCAATCTCCTCCACATTCAACTGGTCCTGCTTGCACCCATGGCAGCCAGTTTCGAGGCACTATGGACATGGTAGTAGGCATAGAGAATCTGACAGTCGTTTCAGTTTTCTGACATTCGATGAGCAAGAACACTTACGATCTCTGGCACATTCCAGAATACAATTCAATTGAATTCATATTTACCATCCTGACGATTGCAATTACAGATCCCGGGAAGGAGTTCAGCAGATCGATAATTTAAAGGAAAACATTAGAATGGATTGCACCTTATAGTCCTCGAAAATGACAGCATTAGCACAGAAGCCTTTCCAAAGCGATTTTCTGGTTCTGGAATTTCCTCGCAGGTAGTCAGTCTGAACCCGCCATTTATCGGGTAACGGTCCTCCAGTCTGGGGACTATCATTGTAGCGGGAACATCCCTGGCACCAATTTCCAGGTCAAGTCGTTACCTTAACAAACTTGTAATGAACACAGCTAAATTTCCAATGAAGGCGATTGCGATATCGGGAGAATTAAGGGAACTGTTATGCTCTCACCCAAATCGACCTGCGCTACTGCCATATCGCACAACCATCTCAAGCAACCAAGCAGCTGAATAAGGAAGAATAGTATGATGTGTCATCTCCTTAAAATACTCATTTCAAAATTCAATGCACCACAACAAAAGCATACCTGTGTAATGAGAAATTTGTTGCGTCCAAAAACTCCACTTATCGTGTCTAACATATGAAAATATATAGAGCACTTAGAGCAGCCCCACATAAAAGTAAAGCGGTAGCCATGAGGTTCTCATGTTTTGTAAAAGCTTATTTATCTGGTTATTGGCCATTTAATGTGGTGGCCAGTATACTGTGCACTATTAGATTTAAAGTCATTTAAATCTAACAGTGCGCAGTATACTTCCCATCGCATTAAATGGCCGATAGCAAGGGAAATGAGACTCGCCCCCATTTTTTAGTCATTCAACTGGAGAGTTTGTGAAATACCATGGGCACCTCCATCGAATCATTTGAGGGTTTAATGTGCTATGTTGAACACGTGTTTGGTATGTCTACCTTAGTGAGCATCTCTCAGCCTAAAGAGAATGAAGTACAATTTTATTTTTGGTCAAAGGTAAACATAATTTTATGTAATTTTGACCGTTCCTATGCACATGTAATAGCAAAGTAATGCTTAAGCCATGAGCTTCCCATGTTTTGATCATTTCATGGCTCCAAATAAAGACACAACAAAAAACAGAAGAAGAGGAAGATGAAAACAAACGAGATGATGGGTAGTAGGAGCAGCAGCTGCTTCAATGTACATAGGTTAGGAGGTTAGAACAAGAGCTAGATTACGAGAGAAACTCTTTAGGTTTGAATCTGTGAACAACACCAAGTCCAACAGGGCGTAGAATACAATTTTATTCATCCGTGAGAGAGCAGGTTACGAGAGAGTAGGTCTTAGGTTTGAATCCACAAACAACACCAAGTCCAGCAAGGTAGTGGTGTAGACAAAATATATCTTTCTCGCCCTGTTGCATAAACAACAGTTATCTTTCAAGTTGTTCCAGGTGAGAAGTATTCAATATCAATGTGGAAAGTGCAAGGAAAGGTTTTGGAAAAATCTTTAGAAGTGCCAAGGAAGGGAACTAATCGTGGACTTAGAAGGCGCGAGAAGGGAACTGATCGATTGATTCCAAAAAGTTTCAAAAGTGCATAACACGAGACATTTCACTTGAAAATGATTTTTAGTGGTTACAAGAGACTACGGTTCTTTGCTTTTTAGTGAAATTAAAATTACTTTTAGTCTGTTGAAGCTACAGTTTCACCAATGGAAAGAAAATTAATAGAAAATGTTGAAATCGCAAGGAAATATCAGGTTCGAAACCAATAATTTTGGTCAAGTCAAAAAAAATTCAACACACAAAACAAGGAAGTGGATTTGGGTAAATGCAAAGCAATATCGGGGCATTTTCAAGCACAAGCTTCACCTCAAATGGGAACAAGGACAAAGACAAAGGAGAAGAAAACAGTGGGACAAAAAAAAAAGCAACAAAAAAAAGAGTCAACTATTTACAGTCCCACATCCACACCTCTCACTTGGTCATCAGATCTCTATGTCAAACAACTGATGAGGGCTTGGACAAGGCTGGAGATTTTGGAAGCTAAAGAACACGAAAGGGACCGCACAATTTCATAGATCACATTTGCAAATCGATGTTTAATGGAAGATAATAGAGTTTTAAAACAACAGGTAACAATGTTACAAGAGGATATAGAGATAGGAAAAAAAGAATGGAAAATCGTGAAGACAATGTGGCAAGCCATGACAACATCAAGGGCAGCAAACAAGGATGTGATAATTTCTAAAGCAACTCAAGTAGATACACAAGTATCTCAACAAACAGATATTTCAAAAGTGAAGACAAAAAAGAACAATATGGATGGCGGTCCAAAAGAAATCAAAGATAGAGTTGAAGACGCTAACAGTTACATAAAGATAGGGGAAGAAGAAAATGCAAGTGCTCATAGAGCACAAGAAAGAGAGTACAAAGAAAGAAAATACAGGGAAAAAAACTTTATTATCAGGGGAATAAGAGATTATGGGAGGAATGAAAGTACTCTCAATTTGACAAGGGACTTTCTGAAAGAGAAACTACATTGGAAAGGGAAAATTTTCCAAGAAAGGAGGGTGGGGAAGATATGTGAAGAGAGGCCTCGTCCCATAAAAGTCATCATGGAAACCATGCAAGACAAACACCATATCTTGAGCAAAAATAAACTCTTCAAAGGCTTATACTTCTTCCTAGATGAAGATTTAACCAACAAAATAAAAAAGGAGAGAAGGGAAGAAGTGAAGAAAATTAGGGCAACAAGAAATGAAGTGAAAATGGCATGGTTGTACGATGGTAAAGCAGTCATTGCATTGTTTGAGACTCAGGACAAAATAGGACAAAAAACTGACAGTAAAGAAAAAACAGAGAATTCGATAATAGGTAGGAAAACAACAAGAGCAACATGGATGGAAAGGGGCGAAGACTCAAAGTTGAGTCTTATGTGTCAAACTATGTAGCAGTCAAATCCTACCCAAGTCTACCTAAGTTTAGTTTGTTGGAATTGTAGAGGCTACCCTTGAAGGAGGTGACCTGGGTTAGGGCTTATTGCAGAAGATATAGACATAATTTGTCTCACCAAAACTCATGAACACGATGGTTTCAAAACTCCTATGTTTGATAGTTATTTGAAGTTAGCAGTTTAGAATAAGGTAGCAAAAAATGACAAAGGGTATGGGGGAATACTAGTTTTAGTGAAAGAAAAGGAAGGTCGTTACATTCAATTGATGAAAGAAGATGAAAATGAATAATATCTATGGTTCAAAATATTAGAGAATGAGAATCACATAAGAATTGCAGCATGTTATTTTCCCCCTCAAGTCTAAAAAACTTACAAAAATAAGGGGCTAGACAACAAGGATATGTATGCATTTTTAAACCAAGATATTTCCACGTACTATCAGCAGGGAGAAGTGCTTTTTATTGGGTGACTTTAATGCTAGGATAACAAATCAGCAAACTAATATTCTTTGTTGCAAAGAGGATCATAATCCTATTTGGCTCACTGAAGAGGAGAATCCCCAATGGATGAGATGTTCAGAAGATGACAAAGTTAGCAATCATTTTGGAGGGGAATTTCATACACTGTGTGGGGCTTTCAACTTAATTATTTGCAATGGTCTGGATAGATGGAAAAGGTCTACGAACTTCACTTGCAACACATACAATGGGGCAAGTGTCACTGGTTATGTGATTTGTTCACAAAGCTTGATATAAAATATAGGTGAAGTTAAGATTGGAGAGCATAATTAGGACTTAAAATCAGACTATAACCCAATTTATATGAAGTTAGCATGGGTAGAAGAAAGGAAACATAAGAGAAAAACCAAATGCTTTTGACAATCACTACAAAGGGGAAAAATTCTTCTAACTCAAGAAAATTGTACTATCTTCAAGACAATGTTGGAGAGATTAATTCATAAAAAGAAAACTGGTTTCCAAGGCTTCAATATTCAAGAGTTAGAAAATAGAATGCAAAGGGCACTTGCGAAGTGTAAAAGAGAAAAAAATAGTAAATAAGAATCAAATTTTTTTCCTGTAAATGCTTGGTTTGATGAGGAATGCAAAATTGCAAGGAAAACCTTGAAAAAGACAGGCAAGGAGAAGATGAATGTAAAGTTATATAAGTAGATACTAAAAAGGAAAAAATATGAGTTCATGAAAATAAGGTGAGAAGAGTTAATATATCTAGGCAAGAATAACCCAAAACTTTTCTGGCAAGAAATTCAACCAAGGAAGAAGCAAATAAAAAATAATATTACAACTAATCAATGGTTTGAATATGCAAGACAAATCTATGAGAAAGAATCAGAGGTTGAGCATCCCCCGAGGCTCAACACAACTACAAAGCTCTTGACATTACAGGAGGTGGAGATTGGAATTAAAAAGCTGAAAACAGGAAAGGCAAAAGACTTGGTTGAACTTCAAGTAGAATATCTAAAATGGGGAAGGAACATTCTTACACCGCACATCATGGAAATATTCAACAACATCATTCAACAAGGATTCCCAAGAGACTAGACAACTAACCTAGCAATGTCCCTTTTTAAAAGTGGAGACATTAATAATCTATCCAAATATATAACCATTATGATCAATCCTTTGTTTACAAAGCTTTACGGGAGCATGGTAGAAAATAGAATCAGTAAGTGGGAAGAAGCAGAAGAAAAGAGGGCAAAAGGACAAGCGGGTTTTAGGCCAAAGCATTCTAAAATGGATCACGGCATCACATTGAGACACATTATTGAAAATGTTTGGGGGGGAAAAGAAGAAGTATCTTTATGTTTTTTTGAATTCAAAAAGGCATTTGACATAGTCCCTAGAGATAAGTTGTGGCGTAGAATGGAAGAACTTGAAATTCCTTTGCATTATAGATTTGTTGTCCATAGACTTTATAAAGAGGTGAAAGTCAAAATTAGAACCTCAGCGGGTATTTTAGAAAGCTTTAGAAGTGGCATTGGAGTCAAGCAAGGTTGCCCTATATCCCCTACTGTTTTTGGTTTATATATTGATAAACTGGAAGAGTGGTTAAATTTTCAAGGTGGGGATGGTGTGCGGTTGGGGGAGTTTGTGATAAAGATTCTTTTATATGTTGATGATCTTGTATTGATTTCTAAATCGGCCCATGGATTGTAGATGCACCTATATGCCCTTGAGAATTTTTGAAGAGCAGTGGGGATGCAAGTCAATATTAGCAAGACCAAGATAATGATTTTCTCTAATAAAAGGAAGCAGAGTCAGTATATGTTCTTCTTTGAAGGCAACATTCTTGAAGAAGTAAATGAGTACAAATACCTCGGGATCGATTTTAACAACAAACTTAATTGGAAGGACTGCAGAAAGAAGAGAATCTTAGGAGTTTGTAAATCATTATATGCTCTTCCAAACAGATGTAGAGAGGCAGAGTTATGGGATTGGAAAATGATTAAAGTGCTTTTTAGACTCCTAGTTTTCCCAGTGATGATATATGGGTGTGAATTGTGGGCTAGCAGCACCCCTGTCTCAAAATGGAAGCAAATTGAGAAAATCCAAAAACGTTTGATCATGAGCAAGTTCAAAATAAAAAGTTTGTTATATTATGAGATAATGTTGAGTGAAATAGGAGAAAATCCCATCAAAGTAACTGCTATGGTGTGGCTCATAAGATCTCTAAAAATAATTGAGCAAATGGGAGTAGGTAGATGGCCAAATGTTATCTTCAAGGAAGGCATGAGTGAAAGAAATAAAACATGGATGAGACAACACTACACATGGATGAAAAAATGGAATATCTACCTCAAAGCTTGTCCCACAAATAACAAGGAGCTAATTAATTTTGTTATGGAGAAGTTTCGTAAACATGTATGGGCAAAAGATTTGGGAAGAAAGAAGAAGTACTACATTGAAGAATTCAACCCAACGTATGATCTCCAACAAAAAGAGTACATTGGAGCTAACATTCCGTGGATGGAAAAGGTTCTTATTTCTCAATTAATAACCAACTCACATACTCTTCGGTGTGAAATAGGATGGTGGAAAAGGCCTAAAGAAGCTTGGGAAGAATGAGTGTGTACTGTTGGAAATATGATGCAGAGTGTTGTCCTTGATGGCAACCCACTGAATGAAGATGAAGACATGCGACTGTTGACATGTGTTGTCCTTAATGGCAATCCACCTGATGTAGTTATTCTTGACTTGATGGACTTGGTAAATGATGTAAATCTGATGTGATATGATGCTTGTTGATATTATAATATTGAGTGTTGTCCCTGAAAGGCAACCCACTTGATAAATAAGTAAGCTAGAATATGTTCTTGATGAAGAAAATATGATGTATCTACTGTATGTATAGAAGGCAATGAAGAAAGGAATTCAGCATGTGCTAAATCTTGATGAAAAGAGTATGTCTCTAGGAATACGCGGCTTTGCCTAAGGGAAGTCGCGTATGCACGCGGGAATAAACGTTCCAAGTAGCGTATGGGAAAAAGTGCTCATAAAGTACAAAAACAGGGGCCCGTGGTATTGAAGGCTCATGGTATTGTTTTGGCCCGTGGTATTGAAGGCTCATGGTATTGCTTTGGCCCGTGGTATTGAAGGCTCATGGTACTGCTTTGGCCCGTGGTATTGAAAAAGGATAAACCTATATAAGGAGAAGAAATTCATTGTGCAAATCATGAGTGTGGGGGCAAGATGTCTGAGCTTGAATGAATACTTCTATCTGAAGTAGATCTGAATGGAAAGGGTTACACTTGAAGATAAATCTGAATGTATGATGCACCAAAGATGAAGAAGGGGATCTAGATCTGAAATGCACTTGTATCTACTAGATCTGTTTATGAAAGGCTTAGATCTGAGATGAGGCGAACATCTGTCTGAAGTGAAAGGGTAAATCTGAACTGAATGTCTGATCTGAAGAAATATGCTGCTCTATAATGATTGAAGATCTATACGCTACTTCGCCGCAGAGGAAGCACGTATATACGCAAATTCGATAAAGTAAAAGTGCGTATGCGCAATGAAATATATACAGAGGTATACGCTGGTTTGTGTGGATGGAAGTGCGTATATACGCGACATCAGTGAAAGGAAAGCGCGTATGCAAACTAGAGTTTGCTGAAGTTTGTGGTAAGAAATGTCTGATCTATTCTGCTATGTTACTACTATCTGTATTCTACAGTGCTGAGTTGTCTGTATCAGTTTGGTTGTATGATTGAGCTTAAAAGTATGGAAAGGGTCCAGTTTGAAAATATGATGAAATGTGGCCTACAAGTTGTGTTTTATTGAAGTTGTTGGATCCAGTGTGAAAATTGATGAAACGTGGTCCATATTGGTGCTGAGGGTTGTAGCCTTCAGTCAGGGGGTTGTAGCTCCCTTCCAGGTGAGGCTGGTAAACGAGATCGGGGGGTCGTAGCTCCCTTCCAGGAGAGGCTGGTAAACGAGTCAGGGGGTTGGAGCTCCCTTCCAGGAGAGGCTGGTAAACGAGCGCAGGTGGGTGCCTGCGTGCTGGTCAAGTCTGCGCCAGCACATATGTTGTAAGATGTTTTCTATATAATAAAATATTGAAGGCTGAGCAACTGCAGCGGTGGTTTTCTCCCGACTTGGGTTTCCACCTAAAAATCCTGGTGTTCATGTGTGATGCTTTGTGTGATGGCTTATTCTGTTCTTACTGCACATGTTTACTGTTTATAGAACATCTGATGAATGAATGATGGAATGATATAAGCAAAGAACTAATGACATAACTAGATCTCTGTGTATACGCTACTTGCATGAAAGTTATCCGCGTGTATACGCTAGTTTACTAAAGGAAAGTAGCGTATGGGTTTTAAGGAATGAAAAAGTGAAAAGTTTTGAGTATGTAGTAAATACTGATTCACCCCCCCCTCTCAGTATTTTTCCCAACATGTACATTTTGCACGTCTGGGGCAGTGGAATCATAAAAACATTTCATTTTAGAATGTGATGCGTTCAAAGACATCAGAGAAAGTTACGGGAATATGTTAGCATCATTTTCATGGCATTTTCTTTTCAGCGATGAGAGTGTTGGAAGTTTCGGCCAGGTCATCATCAATTTGAATAGAAAAAGGTGAAAACATGGAACTCATAGTCCCATAGACTATTTTTAGTCTCGAAGACATTAAAATTTCATTTCATATTTCATTTCCACCGGAGACTCGGTGAAATATTGTGGGGACCTCCATCGAATCATTTGAGGGTTTAATGCACTATTTTGCACATGTGTTTGGTATGTTTACCTTGCTGAGCATCTACCAGCTTAAAGAAAATGAAGTATTTGTCTTCCAGCATGCACGGTGAGCAATCAAAGGGCTCGATGAGAGATATTCAGGATGATGAGTCACTTGTGATGATTCAGCCTGAGAAGCATATGGTAGAGCATGGGGCAGCTGAGAAGGATGTTATGCACATCATGCATGATAGTCCTTTGAGGGAGAGCCATATGGAGGCTCACAGTGAGCCAGTCCTAGATATGTGGCTAACCCTAGGTCAGCCATGGATGAGGAGTTGTTGGAGATGGTGGTGCATCCATATTTGGGATGACCCATTCATGAGGTGCTTGTATATGCATATATAGTTAGCAGGACAATAGTACTTTCAAGGAGCAGCACTCTCCAGGAGTACATCGATGGGGCTTATAGTACATCTTGCCCACTTGAGCCTATGATAGAGAGAGGGGCCTTCCCTTTGAGGTATTTCTCATTAACGGGCGGAACAAAGCAGCATGAGTTGAGTGTGATTTGGCGACCACACTCTAGACATGTTCCATCTGCAGATATCACCACATGGGATTCTTCGACCGAGATAGACTGGCAAGAGAACATGTGTTGGTTTCCTATGGATGGTATGATCTTCTTAGTCAGGTGCATAGCAAAGCAGGGACCCATAGACATGAAAGGTACTACAATTTACAGTTTCCAGTGGGGCACATGTTGAAAACTGTATAACATTCCATCCTGACCTCGAAAGAGTAGGATCGGCATTGGATTAAGTTAGGGGAGAGAGGTGATGAGTTGGTATGCAGTTGGTGGGGCATCTTATAGAGTCAGATCTATGGAACAACAGGGGCCATGGATAATTAATGCATGTTGGTGGTCTTCACCCCATGAGGCAATACCTATATCTAGATGCAGTGCGCAATCTGAGCTAGGGGACTTGGGCAATGATTGGCCATGGCGGCATTGGGCTCTGAGAAGATTGATTGATGATGGGTATGATGAGAGATCCATTTGGGATCCTGACATTGAGGGGTCTGTTCCAGGTAGCCTAACATAGGGACATAGCCGCACTGAAGGGTTTGTATAGGATCCGGGCATTGGTCTCAGTTGCATCAGGTCAACAGGATGGCCCATATCTTTGCAGTTTCTTGAGGACAACCAATGTTTTGGTGGGAAGGACTGTAATATTCCTAATTTATCTTTTAGCTAACTAGAATATTAAATTTTGTCTTCCTTAATTAATAGATGAATAAGAGGGTAGAGGGACCTAGAAATACCTTTAGTTGGAATAAAACCACTTCTTAATGTGAATGTGGATCAAGGCATCTAGATGGGGTCAATATGAATGAACCACTTATTGGTGTGAATGAGGGTCAATGCATGTGGATGGGGTCAATTTGACCAAATCAACAACACAGTTATGGAGGTATTAGAGATAATGGAGGATAGCACAGTCATAATGGAGGTTAGTGGCCATGAGAGTAGCATCATTATTGTGTGGGGATGGCATCCATAGAAATCATTCTGAATATTGTTTATGTCTAATCTTTTATGACTTTCTGTACGCTTCAGCTGTTTAGCAGAATTTGTTGTGTTGTTAAGCACAAGGATGTTTCCGAGCGTAAATCCCACCCTCATCCTTGGGGGACTTCAAGTGCCCACTCAGGAGAGGTTCCTTTGATCTTCATTCCATCATCTGGAATTAGGTCAATCTTCAACCACCTTCAACAGCGCAGTCTCCTTCAAGAATTGCGCAATTCAGGAGGGCAGTTGCAGTGGTGGGTTGAGAACCCAAGTTCTTGAGCTTGTTTTTCAGTGAGGGGAACAACCCTTCATCTGGAAGATAAATGGGGAGGATTATAAGATATTTTCACATCAGATCAGCCACCTCCTGATAATTGCTCAGTTACAATGCATTATTCAGCCCTAGGGCTGCATTTTCCATCTTGAGTACTTCAAGGAACCCCTCCTGGGTTATCTTGGAATTATGCTAGAAAGCCTAGATCTTTGATCCTGACATTTTCTGAGCACCCTATCATCAGATCCATGTATTCTTAGTTTCCCACTGCATTCATTCCCAATAGGACTATGCAATCATAGCCTTCCGGTATTTTATGTAGCAGCAGTTTTTCATGCCTTGGTGTAATGGGTCATTTCAGGCCTGTTTTGCTTCACTTGACTGTCTTTTTCCTCAAGATATTGTACTTAATTTATGTTATTATCTATAATAAAATAGCTCAATGATCTACTTATTTTTTGATGTATTTATATTTACAGCAATTTCCAGATTTATTTCTACCTAAACTCCTTTTTTATGAATTTTGTATGGTTTATGATGGTTAAAAGACTTGCTAATGAAGGTTTGCATGCCCTGCACCTCCTATGGATGTCTTACAACCAAGGGGATGAGTATAAAGGTTTCACAACTATGATATTTCAACTTATTTAATTTATTTCCTTATATTCTCTTGATGCATGTTCATGGCATAAGGATTAGAGTAATTCATTGATTTATAAAGAGAACTTGAGTGTTAAGTTAAAGTTTAGTAACTTCTCTTGAGCATTTGAAAATACAGTAATGATTCATAACTTGGAGAGTTACAAAGTTCTTTCCTTGATATCTATTCATTGTATTATTCTTTTATAAATATATTGTTTCCAGGACTTATTTCTAGTTAAGGCAGTAAGCTCATTGGTTTATGAATATTTAAAAGTTGCATGTAAGCTTGTGGAGAGTAGTATTAGATCTTAGTAGGAATCATTTTCATTGATACATTGGGAGTTTGTTTACAAAGTCAATGCATATAAATTGGAATGGGTGTGCTATAGATAGATCTAGGACCTATCTTTTATTTTTCTTTGGTTTAAATAGAGAGTTTTCAATGGAAAGAGTGCAACATTATACGAGGCCTGGTTGTTTGAGTTATGTATTGAGTGTGAGAGCAATTATCTTACATTCCCTTTGATAGTGAGTGAATTGTCTAGGAATTTAATTGTCTTGCTTTCCAGTCAATTTGAGATAGTCTTCAGATTTGAATTGTTAAGTTTAATTAGCATTCAATGCTCAGGCTTCAATATGATTGTTATATGGGGTTTGGTTCTTTAATAAGTGTCATTTGATTGTAGGAATAAGACCAGGATTTTAACTAGTTTTTTTAATAATTGAAGGAGTGTTACTAGATTGGTTGGATTAGGGATTTGTTTTATAGGATCCTAGAGTCTTCCTTGGGAATTTCCAGTGCTGCACCTTCAATTCTATGGACCCTAAATTAACATTATGTGTTTGGTCACTAAGATAATAGATACTACAACCAACATTTTGGTGTCATTGGTGGGGAGGCACTAGGGCAAGATTTTAGTAAACTTTCAGAGTGCATTATTTTCAACATTAGAGGTAATTTTTTGTGTTATTTTCTTCAGCAAGTGTGCCTCTAATTGTTTTTTATTAAAAGGGTTAGTTTTTTAACTGTAAGGTATTTTTGTTGGTATGTCTTTTTGCAAGTAGCTACAACATTTTGTCGAAATCTGGCAAGCAATTTTTACAATATTTTCTTATTTTTCTGATTGATTTATTTTTATTGAATATGAATGGCTAGGGGTAAAATTCCAAATCCTAAGAAGGGTAGAGGAAAATCTGATAATTTGGAAAGTCATTTTTCTCACATTGGGCCTACTGCAGGTAAACACTACATGTACACTCATACCAACGAGGTTGGTACTCTACATTTGGACTTTGGAAATAGTAGTTCAGGTGTTTCTTAGCCGGCAGAGGAAATTAAGGTGACTTTTGTGGCTAATGCCCCCCTGTGACTGAATCTTTACAGTACATTCAACCTTCATTAGACACGGGGTATAGTACACTTGGAGGTAAAAACATGGTAGATCATGAACATGGTAATGGAGAAGGAATTGGTGAGAGAAAACCATAGGTAGCAGACACTTTTGGGTTTCCGATTGCAGATCCTATCACTATTTTTCAAGTGAAAAATATTCCTCCTTCTATTATCCCTCACTTTTATGGTAAGGGTCATGAATATCCTGATGCTTTCCTTCTTGAATTTGATATATTGTGGAGGAGTTATGATTATTCTTCAGACGCCCAAAAAATTAAAATTTTCCCTGTTACCCTTAAGGTCTCAGCCTTACATTGGTTTTTGGGGCTGGGGTAAAATACTATACATACCTATGATGTAATGAAGAGAAAATTCCTTGGAAAATATCAATAGTATTGTAAAACTCATGACTTCCAGGACGAAATATTCAGAATGACACAACATGAAGATGAAAGTATTGAGGATTACCTTTATAGTTTCATGTATAGCCTTTGAATGTGATCTGAAAATGAATGATTAACTTCTTAAATCTATTACAGAGATTTACTGTAGGGGCATTTACTGGATATGTCACCTTTGATAAAAGGATGAGATCCATAGGCTACCTGGCCCTTTATAGACTATGTCTTTAGAACTAATAGAATTTAATACTCATGTTCTGAAAATACGGAAATTGATCGAATAAAGTGCTGAGGTAGTTTGATTAGTTTGTCCTTTAGATTGATTGTTAACTGAAGTATGGTTTAATGAAAAAGGACATAAACCAGCAGCATAAATGAATTAAATAATAGCAATAATCAAAGAGAATAAGAGGCAAACAATTTGATGACAAAGTTCGTCCCTCCAGACTACATCTCCGGGTCCGCTTTTAAGTAAACGTCCATTTTTATCAGGATTGATCGTGAGGAATATTTACACTGAAATAGAATATAATGACTGTGCTCGCAGGCACTTCTGAACCCTATAAACAGAAATTACTCTTCCTTGCCTTTCCGATGCCTATCTCCGTGCTCAATTCCGACCATCGACGGTGGAGCAATGCTGCAAATAAAATCGCCTCTCAACTTATGAAACTACACTATGTCTTCACAAAAATCCAAGCTACCTTCATGAGAAAATTCCCTGGTTTAAATAGGCTACATTTGAACCTCTGAAATCCACATTTAGAAGATGGTTGAGAATTTCATGTGATAAGGGTCGAATTATTCTCCATTCATGAACCTTAGGGATAATGATCTCCAACCTTAGCGCACAAATTAAATTGAAAAACCCATTTTAGACTTTGGTTATAAATAAACCCCGACAGTTATCCAAACCGCGTGGAGTAGAACTCGTCCTGCATGTGAATAGGTGGGCTTTGACCGGCAGTTACAGTGGCTACACCTGTCACATGCTACTCTGTCGCGGGTTGGCGGTCAAACAGCTATCAACCACATCTCTTTTAACATCTCTGCCGCGGTTTACAACTGTGGTCACATGGTATTCTGACTTCCGGCGCGGTCATCGTAACGCTGTGCAATGTTTTAAAATTTTTTTACAATGTTTTTAAACCACTCGAACCCTATAACATAACTTTAAACCAACCCAATCATCCTAACCTTTGAATAAGGTTTATGGTATAGGTTTAATATGATTTATATTTGTGCTATAGGTTTTTTAATATGGTTTTGAATTTGCGCTAGGACTTTAACATTGGGGATTAATGCATAGGACTTTTTCATATGGGTTGGAATTTTAGGAATAGGATTTTAGGTATTAGGGTTTTGACATATGTTTTAGGTATTTAGGAATAGGACTTACATTTCATAAGGTATTTCACCATAGGAAACCTTAGATCTAGGTCCATAAATACTATGTCCCCTTTTACACCTTTTTCATTCAAATTCGAAACACATGACGACCATAACATTTGAAGAACCTTTCACTGGAGATTTGACAACTCTAAAGACTGAATTGGACATCAAACTGCTAAATTTGACTTGGAACTCTGCCGATCTTGTACTTATCAAGATCCTCCTGGATCAATCCTCTCCACTTAAAAATATTTTAGACCACAAAATCTTGATTCTAAACTAACAATAAGTGAGAATACAGCTCTCTCACTTTCATCTTGACTTTGATGATGTACCAATACATTCGATCAATCAACTGCAAGTGATGACCCTGATGCCGACCATGGCACTTTTTGAACTGGTGACCTGTTCCACATTTCTGCAGTATGTACAACTTGTGATGATGGTGAAAAAATCTGTTATAAACATGGCAATTGACTTCTTTCCACAAGATACCATGAGTTAGTGATTCACAATCTTTGAAAACAATTTCTATAGGATATTTTTTAATACCATTGACTTTTATTAACAATATATTTTGCAAAATGACAGAGACTATTAAAGACATTTTTGACATCACTATTTGATGTTTCCATTGATTAGCACTTTCCCCTGATGCATAAGCTAAATAATTTGACACTTCTTTTAGAAAGGCTTTGATATGAAAACAAAAATTCTCCCTCTCCACTTGAAAAAAGGCTTCTAATGGTGACACAATACAAGAGAAATCAAACACTGACTTTCCCCAATACTGACCTGTATCCCTGCATCTATTAAGTTTCAAACTTAAACTGATTTGATTCATTCTGACATTAGGAAGAAGAGATCTAGGCATCATCTGTAATGCATGTTGTATTCCCTACTTATGTGTAAGATGTTTGTTTCCTTTAATCAAACTATCTTTAAACTGGGACTCATAATTTGAACTAACATATGGTCGACTCTTATGTTGTTCCTTTACACACATGATTACAAATCTTTTTAATTTCTTTATTTCTTTATGCTCTACAACTGAATTGTGACACATTCCATTATTAGAGGCATCAGGCATCAACTGCATCTCATGTGATATTTCCTTCTTACGAAGTAGATGTTTTGGTTCCTTAACTAGATCTTGTAATGAATCTAACTTTTTAACCAAATTACCTTCATTCTGAAATTCACAACCTGAACAAGTATCCTTAAGATCCTTATGTTGCTCTTTTATCGACATGAGTATGTACCTCTTAATTGAAATAATTAAGCGCTTCATCTGATTAGCATTAATTAACTTCAAGTGATTTTGAGTTTTATGTGCCCGAACGATGTACTTAATCCCATATTTTATGAGATGATACATATTTTCCTTTCTATAAAATACCACATCATGGTCATAGAGATAAGGGCTACCTAAGACAATTCCACAAATGTCTAACAATATCACATCCAGATCTACTTCATCGATATAGTTAGATGTGATTGCAAATTTTAACCGACACTCTTTGGTGACATGAATTTGAGATTTTTCCTTTGACCACCCTAAAGGATATGGCTTTGGATGATTATTTGTTTTCAAACCCAATTTTTTATCCAATGACTCAGAAATCAAATTTGCCTGTGATCACGTATCGAACAATGTATCTATCTTAGTATGCTTTGAAGTTACCCTTATATGAAATAACTCGATCCTTTTTCCTTCATTCAACTGTGTGATATTATGAGAAGCAGAAGTACTAGCTTCAGAAATTTTACCTGTTGTAACCATAACAGTGATTTTACCTTCATCACCTGAATCGGATCCCAAATCCAAGTCTTGCTGGATTTTTGTTTCAGCCTTCTTTTCACCCTTTCTCGTTTGGAACTTTTTTTGCTTTAGTTCCAGATTAAGTTTCCAACACCTTGCTTCATCGTGGCCAATATTTTGGCGTACAAGTAGGTCTATCATCTCCCTTCTGAGCTGTGGCAGTCTTCTTTCTCTTTGACTTGCCCTTCTTTTTTCTATCTTCAGTTTCCATCTGTGTGGATGTCTTTGGTGTAAACATGAAAGGTCTACCACCTGACTCAACATGAATAGCTTGAACCCAAACTTTGTCAAAATCATCAAGATTGAACATTAATAATGTATGCTGCAAATATGAATGCAAACTTCCTATATACTTCGACAAAGTTTCTTTTGTGTCCAAAGAAATACCAAGTGCTAATGCCTTCTTTTGAAATTCCTGTTTCAACTCTTGAACACTCTGTCCCTTACCTTGTCATAAGCGCTGCCAATCCATTATAGCTTGTTATGTGTGACCCAACAGATAGAATTGTTTCTTTAGAGCCCTTATAAAATTAGTCCATGAGGTGATAACTTTTCCTTTACGCTTTAAATCTATCTCTGTCTTACTCTCCCACCAGATTAAAGTAGTACCCCCCATTCTAAGAGTAGCTAATTGGATCTTTGTCTTATCATCAGTAATATTTTGAATACAACAATAGACTTATAATTATTTTACCCAATTATCTAGTTTCTCAGGGTTCATTTCTCTGTCATACATAGGTAATTCGAACTTAACATCAAGTTTCAAAAGTGGACTCTTAATTTTCTTTTCTTTATCTGATTCAGAACTAGAAGTAGAAGAAGAAGATGATGATGATGGAGATGAAGGAGGAGATTTATCTGCCTTGCCTTTACCCTTATTTGATGCCTTCGACGCTGAGGCTTCATCTCTCTTCTTTTTGTCTTCATATAATTCTGCCAACATTTGCTACATGTTCATAAACATCTGCTGGATTTGAATCTCATCCATGGGCTTCGTTTCAGTAGCTTCAGGAGTCTCAACATTCTCAGTCCCTATCATCGTTGATTGATGAACGACTTTCTATTTTCTAATCTCTGGATCTAATTCCTCAAGCTCGCCTTTTCCACTTTGCAATCCCAACCTGGTTAGCATCCACTGACAAACAAACTACAAAGCACAACCACTCTGATACGAATATGATCTGAAAATGAACAATTAACTTCTTAAATCTATTAAATAGATTGACTGTAGGGGCATTTACTGAATATGTCACCTTTGATAAAAGGATGAGATCTAGAGGCTACCTGGCCCTTTATAGACTCTGTCTTTAGAATTAATAGAATTTAACACTCATGTTCTAAAAATGCGGAAATTGATCGAATAAAGTGCTAAGGTAGTTTGATTAGTTTGTCCTTTAGATTGACTGTTAACTGAAGTATGATTTAATGAAAAAGGACATAAACCAACAGCATAAATGAATTAAATAACAACAATAATCAAAGAGAATAAGAGGCAAAAAATTTTATGACGGAGTTCGTCCCTCCTTGACTACATCTCTGGGTTCGCTTTTAAGTGGGCATCCATTTTTATTAGGATTGATCATGAGGAATATTTACACTAAAATAGAACAGAATGATTGTGCTTGCAGGCACTTCTGAACCCCGTAAATAGAAATTAATCTTCCTCGCCTTTCCGATGCCTATCTCCGTGCTCAATTCCGACCACCGATGGCTGAGAAATGCTGCAAACAAAACCCCCTCTCAACTTCTGAAACTGCACTATGTCTTCACAAAAATCCAAGCTGCCTTCATGAGAAAATTCCCTAGTTTAAATAGGCTGCATTCGAACCTCTGAAATCCACATTTAGAAGATGGTTGATAATTTCATGTGATAAGGGTCGAATTATTCTCCATTCGTGAACCTTAGGGATAATGATCTCCAACCTTAGCGCACAATTTAAATTTAAAAACGCATTTTAGACTTTGGTTATAAATAAACCCCGACGGTTATCTAAACCACGCGGAGCAGAACTCGTCCTGCATGTGAATAGGCAGGCTTTGACTGGCGGTTACGGTGGCTACACCTGTCACATGCTACTCTGTCGCAGTTTTGCGGTCAAACAGCTGTCAACCACATCTCTTTTAACATCTCTGCCGTGGTTTACAACTATGGTCACATGGTATTCTAACTTCCGATGCGGTCATCGTAATGTTGTGTAATGTTTTAAAGTTTTATTACAATGTTTTTAAACCACTTGAACCCTATAACATAACTTTAAACCAACCCAATCATCTAAACCTTTGAATAAGGTTTATGGTATAGGTTTAATATGATTTATATTTGCGCTATAGGTTTTTTAATATGGTTTTGAATTTGCACTAGGACTTTAACATTAGGGATAAATGCATAGGACATTTTCATATGGGTTGGATTTTTAGGAATAGGATTTTAGGTATTAGGGTTTTGACATATGTTTTAGGTATTTAGGAATAGGAATTACATTTCATAAGGTATTTCACCATAGGAAACGTTAGATCTAGGTCCATAAATACTATGTCCCCTTTTACACCTTTTTCATTCAAATTCGAAACACATGATGACCATAACATTTGAAGAACCTTTCACTGGTGATTTGACAACTCTTAAGACTGAACTGGACATCGAACTGCTGAAGTTGACTTGGAACTCTGTCGATCTTGTACTGATCAAGATCCTCCTGGATCAGAATGTCCAAACATAAATTGGGTCTTGGCACTATCAGGACTCTATATTTACGTGGTATTTTGGATGATATAATAACTATTTTAAATTTATAAGGGCAAGGAGATGTATCCCAATTGAATTTTAATCAAATTTGTAATTTGTATCAGAAGTAATCACATAGTCAATCCAAATCTGGTGGGGGTTTGAGAGGCAGTTCTTTTAAAAATATAAAATCTGCAACAACTAATGATATTAAAGATGAACTTAGGCATTTAATAAAAAGCCTTAAAACTGATTTGATGGTGAATTTAAATTTGTAGATAAATTTTTTAAAATTTAAAAATAAACAAGAAGTGTAAGCTGCATTATCTATATTTTTCCAAAATGTAGAAAAAAAACCATTGCATGATTCCCTGTAGATGTCGCTAAAAGTTGTATTATTTATGCAGGTGAGCAATCCACATAATAATTTCCCTCCATACCTTGTTTGAAATCAATGTTTTCATGGTCAACAACAACAATAATTTCAGAATTGGAACTGTTCTACACCATGGCAAGGGTATCCCTAGTAGTTTGGCCAAAACCCCCCTTGAAAATAGGGGTGGAAAGGGCCTTCACATCCTCATTTTACATACCTGATGCCACAACATCAATCCTACCTTTCACCATATGCATCATACCCACAAGCTTAGCCTTCATAGCCAGTTGCTCTGCCACAATAGGTGCAACCCATGCCACACTAGTTACCATTGCATCTACCCTTTTAAATTCAATCTATTTTCTGGAATGAGTGAAAATTATAAAATATGTGATTATTGAATTGGATGTCTCAAATATAGGTTTGCAATGAAACCTTTGGTGGTTTGGGCTAAAAATACATGGCAACTTGTTTTTTTCCTGGATACATATCAATATCTCTATTTTTAGCATTATTTCTCTATAGTCTAGACAAAATCCAATGTGAAAGCTCTCTCTCTATATATATATAGTGCACTAGTACAAATAGAGACCAATAATCTAAAAAAAAAAATTAATAATGCTAAGACCTTTTTACTTGGAAATGACAAAAGATTTTAAATTTTGAAAAAATATTTGTGTAGAAGAATTGTGTGTTCTCTACAATTCTACAAATTTTTGTAAAGAAATGCTATCATTTAGTACTCAAATTAGAAATAAAAGAAATATATGCATTATATTATGCATGAAAAATAACATCACTAATAAGAAAACTCAAATTTCACACATTTGTACACAATTTCTAATAATAAAAATATATATTCAGAAAGCTAATTCATTTTAGTACTTTTTATCTGTTTACATCATATTCAAATTCAATGTGAAAGTATTTCAAATAATCCCTTCATGTTAACCAATTGTTAGTTTTCCTTATCATTAAAAACCATCAACAATTTATAATTTACACCAACCCATAATTTAATATATTGGTATACTAGCAATTGCCCCTAATGTTGCAAAGGAAAAGCCGTAAGGAAGATGCTAGAAAGAGATCAACTGTAATTAATTTGATGTGTCGTTATATATATATATATATAGATATAGATATAGATATAGATATAGATATAGATATAGATATAGATATAGATATAGATATAGATATAGATATAGATATAGATATAGATATAGATATAGATATAGATATAGATATAGATATAGATATAGATATAGATATAGATATAGATATAGATATAATGTTTGTAATAGAAATTTCATTTTCATATTTGAAAAGAAAGTTATGGTAGAATTGGTGAAGATGGTTTGTAAAGAAATATTTTTTGTGAAATATGTAAATGTAAAAATATTGAAATGAATTATGAAAGTTGTTTATATTTAATAGGAGTTATAATACTATATTAATATGATACTTAAAAGAATACATAGTTATATTGTTGAAATAAGTAGAAGATGTAATGGAAATGTTAGTTGATGGCAATTGATTTATGTTATGTGACATTTTAAGAATGTAGAATGTTTGAAATGTACAATTGAAGAATGCGCAATTGTTGATATGTACATTGCATTTTAGTATTTTGAAATGAAATTGTTATTTTTTGTAAAAGATTACAAGTATGTCATGAACAAAATGATTGATGCTGAGGTTGTTGAAGCGTTAGGAGATCAGAAGATGAATTGGGCAATGGGGATGGGTATGAGGATTTGATTGAGGCATTCAAGGTTTATGATATAAATAATGACAGCTTCATATCCTCCATCGAGCTTCAAAGGGTGCTCTGTAGTTTGGGATTCATGGAGGGTGAAGACATAGCCAACTTCCATAATATGATATGCACATATGATTCTGATTCCAATGGTCTCCTAGACTTTTTTTAATTCAGAAACATGATGACGCCTCACAGCCCTGCAGATATTGCTAACATTCACAAGTCCCAGATTGAATATTCATGTCCATAGCTTGGACTACTCTTAACGGGGTTAAACGTTGAAATATTTGTGGGCATGTTTGCATTATGCAAGGATAACATCAGCGTTGAAGTTCCCTCCAGGTCCTTGTTGCAATGAGGACAGTCTTCTAATCCTATTTTGGTCTCTTCATATGTATTCTCAGCCACACTTGTGTGTTTACATTATTGTACGGTTGGTTTTCAATCACGTTAAATCTCCAACAAAATTAAACCACTGTCATTAAAAAAGTGAAATACGTACCATTATTGGCCACATTTTTCTAATCCTACGAAATTGTATTTTTGTTTTCTCACTGTGTGAGTCGAGGCTACGAGAAATAGTTTCACTTTTTCCTCACAGTAGATTATTAGGTTTTCCTTGAAATATATGAAATTGAATAATTTTCTGAATTTTACATAGGATGTAAATAGATGAATTCTGAGGCTTCCTTTCAGCCTGGCACTAGATTAGAACATGTTTAATCAAATGAGTGAAAATTGAAGAAATCTGATATTCATTCCTTCCTCAGTGTGTAGGCGTTAATCTGATATTGGGTAATTGACTGATTTCCCATCACTATTTATGTTTCTTTCCTCAATAAATTGAATTGAACTAAATTGGAATATTGAAGCTCAAGCTACATTTATATGAGTTCATTTAAACAATCTAGACAAGCAATTTCTATGCTCTGATATTTTAGTTATACAGTTCAAGAGCATGGGTTATTGGAACACAATAATTTTTTGAATGTTGTCTACTTGAGTGAAATGTAGAATCCATCCTTTTCCAGGACATGGATTCGGATGTTTGAGAGCCGCACCCACAAGGGAGCGGTAGATACAGACAGTACATGTTGGCTGGGTTAAACTTGGAAACCATGGCTTCATGAAGATCTCTTCCTCATAGAAAAGGTCCATTAGCACAAAGAAAAGCACATGGAAACATCTAGCACAAAATTTGTGTAGAAAACTGTAGATGCTGGCTGGTAAGTAGATGTTGGCTGGACGATGATTAGTAAGACTCAATTGAATGAGTCTATTGCTAGATTCGGTCAAATGGAAACATACTTAAGGGTGCGCAACGACACATGAGAAGGAACACGAATAGACTAATTTGCAACTTGAGGCTTCAATAGTACACAATAATCTACACATTGTGACTGTTTTTCATTGGTTCAGAGTAAATAGTATTGAGTGGAATACCTAACTTGTGCAAACATTTAAAATTTTGCATAGCTTGACTAGAATAGTGGTCTAAGATCTGTCATGGCACATGATTCAAACAATATGTAGAACATACAGTACTAATTTTCATAACAAAACTCAATGAAATAAACAGGACATGGATTGGGATGTTTGAGAGCGGTCCATTAGCACAAAGAAAAGCACAAGGAAACATCTAGCACAAAATTTGTATAGAAAACTGTAGATGCTAGCTGGGTTAAATTTGGGAGTTAAATTTGTATAGAAAACAATAGATTTTCGTAAGTTTTTCAAAAAATTCTCGAATATTAATTAAAGAATCTCACTTGTTTTGGCCAAATCATTTTTTATATTTTACCGAAAACAAAGTCATAAAATATAATATATGAGATCAAATAACCCCTCATAAGCATGAAAATCTTGTAGCATCATCCTTATCATCTTCAAAAAATGAAAAGGGTTTTTCTTTGTAAAGCTATGCATGAGGGAGCGGAGTAATGTTATTATGACATCTTCACACCTTCCTTTGATTTTGAAATAGGTGAAGCATAGATCTTTTCGTCTGCAAATTTCATTCTTTGCTATAATCCACTTTTAAAATCGTTGGCATTGTAGTTGTGCTTAATTGAACTACAACCGGTGTCATAAACCTGAAGCTTGAAAAATTGTTGGTAATTTGATTGTGTCAAATTAATAACACATATCAGATGAAAATTGAGGACATTTGTACTCAGAAGCAAAGGGTTTTGCTTGAAAATATTGATTTGGAATCTCAATTGAATGATTCGAAGGCAAGGAGTGAGAAATTACTTCAAAATTTTGAGGAGGAAAGAAATTTGTAGAATTTTGAAGAGAAAAATTTTCATCATAATATTTTTTCCTAAGGGATTGACAGAGTTGCTGGAACATTCAAACTCTGTTTTCTAAAGAGTTGCTGAACATGAATACACTAACATGGGCAAGATGAGAAAGCAGAGCAAGCCCCAGGATCAAGCCCTAAAAACACTTTACCTATGGTTTCTATACACATAGCATGCATGGAAATGAATTATTGGTTTTTTGCTGAGGGATTGACAGAGTTGATGGAACATTCAAACTCTGTTTGACTGTGAAGTCATGGCTATGATTTTAAAGAATTTTTCAAGACTCAATTGAATGAGCTTGGCAACAATTGCATGAAGGAGAAAGTTTACTTAGTGATATTACTCTGAAACAATGTAGCTTTAGTTTTCAATTTTATTTTATATATTTTTCAATTGTATGCACAAGTATTATGTAATGTACCTAGGTAGAGGATAAAGGATCCCACCAAATACACACTTTAATATCATTTATTCTTTCTAATTTAATAAAATCAGACCAGATAATTACCAATCTTCTCATTCATCCTTTTCCAGGACATGGATTAAGGAAAACAAAAATTTCTGAAACACCGAGGGACCACACACATGAGAAAGAACAACACAAATATCATAGAATGCTTAGGTGAGGCCAGGCACTGGGCTTAGCTAGTTAATGTTTACCACACGGAGCTAGTCACCTACTCAGTCCAAATTCACTTTATTGTTTTTTGCATTGATCCATTGCCAGAAGGCCTAACAAATTGGACCAAAAAATGCCCTGTTATTGTGCTTTCCCTAGGCATACTATTAGCTATTTTATCTGTGATGAAGGGAAATAACCAACAATACCAGCATTGCCCACTATCTGTTTTTTATTGAATATTATCTGAATCCATGCCAATGGAGGTGAAATAATTACATGTAGATGAATGATAATGGTCAACATCATCATCATTAGGCACTTCTGAAAGCATTCATGCAATTTCTATATGCCTATTCCCGTGGAAAATATAAGTATGTGTGTACTGAATAATGAAGGATATAGAAGAAATAACGGGTTGTTTTCCCACTGTCTGAGTCGAGGCTAGGAGAAATTGTTTCACTTTTTCCTCACAGTAAGATTATAAGGTGTTCCTTGAAATATATGAAATTGAAGAATATTTTGAATTGTACCTATGATGTAAATAGATGAATTCTAAGGATTCCTTTCAGCCTGGCACTATATTAGAACATGTTTAATCAAATGAGTGAAAATTGAAGAAATCTGATATTCATTCCTTCCTCATTGTGTAGGCTTTAATCTGATATTGGGTAATTGACTGATTTCCCCTCACTATTTATGTTTCTTTCATCAATAAATTGAATTAAACTAAATTGGAATATTGAAGGTCAAGTTACATTTATATGAGTTCATTTAAACAATCTAGACAAGCAATTTCTATGCTATGATATTTTAGTTATATAGTTCAAGAGCATGGGTTATTGGAACGCGATAATTTTTTGAATGTTGTCTACTTGAGTGAAATGCAGAATCCATCCTTTTCCAGGACATGGATTGGGATGTTTGAGAGTCGCACCCACAAGGGAGCGGTAGATACAAACAATACATGTTGGCTGGGTTAAACTTGGGAACCATGGCTTCATGAAGATCTCTTCCTCAGAGAAAAGGTCAATTAGCACAAAGAAAAGCACATGGAAACATCTAGCACAAAATTTGTATAGAAAACAATAGATGCTGTTTGGTAAGTAGATGTTGGCTGGATGATGATTAGTAAGCATGAAAATCTTTTACCCAAAACAAAATCATAAATATAATATATGAGATCAAATAATCCCTCATAAGCATGAACATTGAAAACCCTATAACATCATCCTTATCGTATTCAAAAAATGAAAAGGGTTTTTCTTTATAAATCTATGCATGAGGGAGGGGAGTAATGTTATTACAACATCTTCACAGCTTCCTTTGATTTTGAAATAGGTGAAGCATAGATCTTTTCGTCCGCAAATTTTATTATTTTCTATAATCCAATTTTAAAATCGTTGGCATTGTAGTTGTGCTTAATTGAACTACAACCGGTGTCATAAACCTAGAGCTTCAAAAATTGTTGATAATTTGATTGAGTTAGGTTAATAACACATATCAGATGAAAATTGAGGACATTTGTACTCAGAAGCATAGGGTTTTGCTTGAAAATATTGAGTTGGAATCTCAATTGAATGATTCGAAGGCAAGGAGTGAGAAATTACTTCAAAATTTTGAGGAGGAAAGAAATTTGTGGAATTTTGAAGAGCAAAATTTTCATCATAATATTTTTTCCTGAGGGATTGACAGAGTTGCTGGAACATTCAAACTTTGTTTTCTAAAGAGTTTCTGGAACACGAATACACTGACCTGGGAAAGATGAGAAAGCAGAGCAAGCCCCAGGATCAAGCCCTAAAAACACTTTACCTTTGGTTTCTATACACATAGCATGCATGGAATTGAATTATTGGTTTTTTGCTGAGGGATTGACAGAGTTGATGGAACATTCAAACTATGTTTTATTGTGAAGTCATGGCTATGATTTTAAATAATTTTTCAAGACTCAATTGAATGAGCTTGGCAACAATTTCAGGAAGGAGAAAGTTTACTTAGTTATATTACTCTGAAACAATGTAGCTTTAGTTTTCAATTGCATTTTAGATAGTTTTCAATTGTATGCACTGGTATTATGTAATGTACCTAGGTAGAGGATAAAGGATCCCACCAAATACACACTTTGATATCATTTCTTCTTTCTAATTTAATAAAATCAGCCCAGATAATTACCAATCTTCTCATTCATCCTTTTCCAGGACATAGATTAAGGAAAACAAAAATTACTAAAACACCGAGGGACCATGTACATGAGCAAGCACAGCACAAATATCATAGAATGCTTAGGTGAGGCTAGGCACTGGGCTTAGCTAGTTAATGTTTACCACACAGAGCTAGTCACCTTGCTCAGTCCAAATTCACTTTACTGTTTTTTGCATTGATCCATTGCGAGAATGCCTAACAAATTGGACCAAAAAATGCCCTGTTATTGTGCATTCCCTAGGCATATTGTTAGCTATTTTATCTGCGATGAAGGGAAATAACCAACAATACTAGCATTTCCCATTATATGTTTCTTATTGAATATTATCTGAATCCATGCCCATGGAGGTGAAATAATTACACGTAGATGAATTATAATGGTCAACAACATCATCATTAGGCACTTCTTAAAGAATTCATGCAATTGAATTGAACTAAATTGGAATATTGAAGGTCAACTTACATTCATATGTGTTCATTTAAACAATCTAGACAAGCAATTTCTATGCTCTGATATTTTAGTTATACAGTTCAAGAGCATGGGTTATTGGAACGCAATAATTTTTTGAAT
The DNA here is from genome assembly GCA_034641835.2 of Pinus albicaulis. Classification (NCBI taxonomy): domain Eukaryota; kingdom Viridiplantae; phylum Streptophyta; class Pinopsida; order Pinales; family Pinaceae; genus Pinus; species Pinus albicaulis. The sequence goes on from CM076569.1 coordinate 572,879,217, forward strand.
GCCGTCTACTTGAGTGAAATGCAGAATCCATCCTTTTCCAAGACATGGATTGGGATGTTTGAGAGCTGCACCCACAAGGGAGTGGTAGAGGCCTAACAAATTGGACCAAAAAATGTCCTATTATTGTGCTTTCCCTAGGCATACTGTTAGCTATTTTAACTGTGATGAAGGGAAATAACCAACAATACCAGCAATTTCAGCTGCGTTTTCTGTATTGCGGGGCCTCCGACCCCATTGCTTGCACTAGAATCAATCCTGGTCCACCTCATATGAAAGCCCTGCCATTGCAGGTTGAGTCTCATTCGCAGCTACTGAGACCCACCCGACCTCCAATCAGGGAAACCAACTCCCACAGGGACACCCTGTTGCAAAATAGCCCTTAAATCTGGAGGAAAAGTGAAGCCAAAAGTAGCTTCAATTCTCACGAATTCTTCATCTGAGAGGCCTTTCTCAATGGGGGCTTTCTGCTTCGTGTTCAGATGCTGAATAGCCTTCCCTACAAAAACAGAAAAGGAATCCAGTCCCTTCCCCCTCCCTTCCTTCACATTGAGGTCGCCACCATCTTCCCCCGATATGAGGCAATCCACCTTCACCACCACGTTTTCCACCTGCGGCAGGCACCAGAGCATTACACATATATGAAAAAAAAACTACTACCAATGATGCTTCCCCCTTTCCAGCAACAATGAGGCGCATAGATAAAAGGAGGCGTTCATTGTGGCAATTGTATTGGCTGGCTGCACATCTTCCTTGAGGCGAGTTCAAAGGGCAAACTGAAATGAAAGATCTCCTTTCATAGAATGAGGACCTGTTAATTTGTTGATAGTAAGCCATGGTTACCATATGTTACTCTCTCTATCTATCTATATAAGTATACATGCTTCCTTCACCCTTCATGTCCCTCAGATCTAAGGCCTTATCTTGGTCTGTATGTGGAGAGAAGAATTGGGCCTCTCTTCAGCCAAATCAGTCCAAAATGCTATCTACCTTGGAGATTTTGAAGGGGCAGGGGACGGCACAGTAATTTTGTTAGAAAGAATATTACTGTGGAAGTGGACATTACATTTAAAATTGGGGGAAATGTAGCTACTGCTGCCAATGTAAGAGTGCAACAATGTTACCAATGAAATAGGTAACCGCAATGTTACCTACTTTTTTTTGGAAGCATAAAAAGCACCCGATTTTGAAAAGTGGTGATGCAGAATCACCATTTTTTTTTTTTGGTGCACATTTTTGACACTCCAAAATTTTTATTTATGAAGTATGAATATTTGTTTTAAAATGTTAGTGATTTTCATGCTAATTTTGAAATGTATTGATGCAGCATCAATTTTTTTTTTTTTTTAGAGCGGTGATTTTCATGCTAATTTTGAAACATATTGATGCTGCATCAACCTTCTTTTTTTTTAGAGCAGTGATTTTCATGCTAATTTTGAAACGTATTGATGCTGCATCAACCTTTTTTTTTTAGAGCAGTGATTTTCATGCTCATTTTGAAACGTATTGATGTTGCATCAACCTTTTTTTTTATAGTGGTGATTTTCATGTTGGTAATAAAACACAAAACTTAGATAAAAAAAAATATATAAAAACAATAAAAAAAACCAATAAAAATGTAAAAAAAAACAAAAATAGCTCATAAAAATAAAAAATTTAAACAAAAATAAATAAATAAAAACAAAAATATTTGAAAATTATATCAAAGGAAATGACAAAATTTGAAGAAAAAAAACAAAAATTGACCAAAAAATTAAAAAAAAAAAAAATCAAAAACATTTTTTTCTAACTTATTAAAAAAAACAATATATTAAAAAATATATATATATTTAAAAAAAAAAATTTAAATAATTAAAATTACAAAATTAAAATTTAGAAAAAAAAAATTAAATTTAAAAATTTAAATTAAAAAAAACAATAATAATAAGGAAAAAAATACAAATTTTAAAATTTACAAAAAAAACAAATTAAAAAAAAAACAATTAAAATTGAAAAAGATAAAGAAAAAAAAAAACCTATCATTAAAAAACAAAAAAAATGAAAAAAACCACGTGAAAATAATTAAAAAACAAATATACATAAATTTAGTGTTTTTTTTTTTTTTTTTAATGAAACCATTTATAGATTTTAAAAAGGAAAAACTAAATAAATGAAAAAATTAAGAAAAACAATTAAATTAAATTAAAATTTAAAAATTTTAATAAATAAATTTTAAATTTTAAATTTAAAAAAATAATTATTCTATAATATTAAATATAAAAAAAAATTAAACAAATTGAATTTAAAATAAAAAAATTGAATTAAAAAAATAATTTTAAATTTTTTGAAATTCAAAATTTTTTTAAAAAAATCAAATTAAAATAAAAATATTAAAAATTAAAAAAAAATAAAAAAAAAAATTAAAAAAAAAAAAAAATAGATGTACATATATATTAAAAATAAAAAAATTATAAAAAACGAAATTTATTTTAATTAAAAATATTAAATTAAAAAAAAAAAAAATTTGAAAAAAAAAATATTTTTTAAAATTAAAAAATAAAAAATAAAAAAAAAATAAAAATAAATCAATTAAAAAAAAAAATTAAAAAAAATAAATAAAAGAATATCAATTAAAAATAAATGGTGGTGGTGGTTTCTCGGAATCGGCCCTCCGCCCGCCGGGGGCCGGGAGGCAGGCTGGGCCGCCCCCGTGGCGCCGCCCTGCCGGGCACCGCCGCCCAGCGGGCGGGCCACCACCACCATTTATTTTTAATTGATATTTTTTAAATTTTTTTTCTTTTTTATTGTTTTTTTTTTAATTGATTTTTTTTAATTTTTTAAATTTTTTTTTTTAAATTTCAAAATATAATTTTTTTTTTTTAATTATTTAAAATAAAATTCGTTTTGTTTTAATTTTTTTTAATTTTATTATTTTTTTGTTTTAAATTTATTATTTATTATTATTATTTTTAATATTTTTTATTTAATTTTGCCCATTTTTTTTTATTTAATCGATTTTTTTTTTTTTTTAATTTCATAATTTTTCTTTGTTATTAACTTTTACGTTTAGTTTTTTAATATAATTTTATAAAATTCAATAAATTTTATATATATTTTTTTAATTTATTTCGATTTAATATTTTTTTTTAAATGTTTTACTTTTTTTTTTTTTTTGGTTAATTACATAAAATTTTTATATTTTTATATTTCAATTAAAATTGTGCATTTAAAATTAGATTTTTTTTTAATGAAACTTAATTTTTTTTAATTAATTTTTTTTTCATTTTTTTTTTAAATATTTTTTTTCTTTTTTTTTTCATTTTTCCATTTTTAATTGATTTTTAAAGTTTTTAAAGTTTTTCGTTTAACAATATTTTTTTTTTCTTTTATATTTAAAATTTATTTTTTCTTTCAAAATTTATTTGTTTATTCATTTATTTATTAAAATTTAATATTTTTGTTTTTAAATTTAATTTGTTATTTTAATATTAACCTTTTTTTAATTTAATAAAATTTGATGTATATACCTATTTTAATTTAAGTTCATATATATATTTTATTTTTTATAATTTAAATTAAATTTATTTTTTATAGTTTATTTGTTTTTTTAATATATATTGTTTTAAATTTGATATTTTCATTGTATTTTATTTTTATTTTTTATTTTTAATTAATTTTTCTTTTTTTTCCTTTTAATTTGAATAGTGTTTTTTTTTTTTTTTTGAATTTTTAAATTTATTAAAATTTAATATATTTCCTTAAATTTAATTATTTGTTTTAATTTGTTTTTTTCTTTTTTAAAATTTAATAAGCATTTTTTTTTCTTTTTTAAATTTAATTTCTATATTTTATTTTTTATATTTTCCTTTTTTTTTAACTTGTTTTTTTTTTTAAATTTAATATTTTTATTTTGTTTTTATTTTTATTTTTTAATTTCTATATTTTTTTAAATTTTAATCTTAATTTTTTTTTTGGTTTATTTTTTAATTTTTTTTCCTTAAATTTTAGGTTTTTTTAATGATTGAATTAAAATTTTTACTTTGTTTTTTTTTTTATTTTTTTTATCTTCATATATTTTTAAATTTTAAGCTTTTAAATGTTTTTATTTTTTAAATTTATTTTTTTTCTTAAATTTTAGGTTTTTTTTTAATGTTTGAATTTTAAAAATTAAAAATTGTTACTTCTATTTTTTTAAATGCCAAAAGTATGACACAAATTTTTTTTTTTGTTATTCCAGCATCAACTGGTTTTGTTTTGAGGGTGTTTTTTCAATCTTTTTGCAACAAACAATTTTGTTTTTAGCATAATTTTAGAAAATGTTGAAATTTGACCTTAAAAAAAAACAAGTGCGTTCTGGAAGACACACTTTTTTTTGGGGGGGTGTTTTTTCAATCCTTTTTTCAACAAACAATTTTGTTTTTAGCATAATTTTAGAAAATGTTGAAATTTGACCTTAAAAAAAAAAACAAGTGCGTTCTGGAAGACACTTTTTTTTTGGGGGGTGTTTTTTCATGTTTTTTGAGAGTTTTTGGGCTAGAGTTCCCGTTTTGAGGTCAGGTTACCTATTTCATCAGTAACAGTGTTGTGCTTGTCAGACACAGAAATACTCCTCTTGTGCCATTCTGAAAATCTCTTGTTGTTATAAATAACATCGCAGCGTTTAGCTATAGAATCCTGGTTTATACTCCTGCTACTGCTAGATTTCTCGTCATTCAATTTGGCTAAATTCTTCTCAATTCAACCCAGCTGCCCCTTCTCCTGTGAAAACAGAAATACTCCTCTTGTGCCATTCTGAAAATCTCTTGTTGTTATAAATAACATCGCAGTGTTTAGCTACAGAATCCTAGTTTGTACTCCTACTATTGCTAGATTTATCGTCATTCAATTTGGCAGAATTCTTCTCAATTCAACCCAGTTGCCCCTTCTCCTGTGAAAACTCATTGAACTATCCCTCAAACCATCATGAACATACCTGAAACTCTCTGAAAAATCCAAGGGCTCATGGGCACCGGAAGTTTCCCTCTCAAAGAAATCACCAAGGTCAAACCCACAGCAAAACACATGGCTCTTATAAACAAAAAACAGAGGATTGCCTGCAAGACTGGGAGAGGAGGGGATATAGCAATGGCCATACAAGGGTACCAAAAGAGGCACTTTTTTCAAGTTGGCCCTCGCAATTTCAGCTGCGTTGTCTGTATTGCGGGGCCTCTGACCCCATTGCTTGCACCAGAATCGATCCTGTGAGGCGCAGACGTTGCTTCTCTGAAATCCCAGAAGCTTCTTTGAAATCCAACCAGTCGCTCAATGCCCTACCTTCTACATTTTCTCTTTTCATTTTCTGTATTTCATAACTGCATTGTAAACTAACTTTTCTATCAAGGGTTGAAAATTTTTTAATCGTCTAACATATAATCTAAGGGTTTCATATTATGACACGATGCACATCAGCAAAGTTGTTTTCAAATAATAATGCCTTACGGCGTAATAATCTAATTATACATGCTACTTAGCATTAGTTGAGACTATCATTTGTATATTATTCTTCCCTTGAACTTGAATGTTAGATCATAAAAGAAAGAAAAGGGAATATAAAAACTACGAGGTTTCCATGGCTACCATATAAATGTATTCTTTTTAGCATCTACATATATCAACTTAAAAGTTTTCATGGAGGTATTATTGTTCTTTTCCTCATGAACCTTGGATCAATATCATTTAAAGTTAATATTATTTGTGTTTTTCTTTTTCTTTTTTCTTTTTTCTCTCACGTTATTCTCTCTTTATGTTGCTAGTCTCATATGGGAATGTATCATTTAAAGTTAATATTCTTTGTGTTTTTATTTTTTTCTCTCAAGTTATGCTTTCTCTTTATGTTGTCAGTCTCATTCATATATAGGAATGTTCAAATATTTTAGCATTACTTAATTATAGATGTATATTATATGTTTAATTTCTTTATGTTTATGTTTAATGGGTTTTAAAGAAAAAATGTTGCGAAAACAAGGTCATTTATTTTTTTTATATAGGGAAAATAATTTTTATTCCCAATAATTTCTAAAGAATAGTTTTTAAAATTAAAACTACCAAAAAAATAATTTTTAATATTTAAATAGATATTGAGTAAATTTTAAAAGATATTAAATAAATTTAAAATAAAATAAAATAAAATAAAATAAAATAAAATTTACCCATAAACTTTCTTATCATCCCAACATGTTTTTTTTAATGACATGCCCTCAATTAAGAAACTCTACTAATAGTATTCTCTACTCAAGGAACTCTTACACAAAAATATCTACGTGAATGAATTTCTTTTGCTACAAAACTTGTCACATCAAAGTTTACTTAATTGAATCTCTTTCGTTTTAAAATTTACCATACTAGTTTCATATTATTACGATCCAAATGTGATATACTATTTGGAGTTTCGAACAAATAATTTAAAAAAAAAAAAAATCAAAGATAATTCTACTATGACAACGTGAAAATATTGGCTCAATCATATATCATTTTCACTTTTTTCATAAATTTAATGTAAATGTAGTTAGTAAAGACAACTTGCAAGTTAATACTAGTAAGGCACTTATGACTTGGAAAAGGGCGGAGACATACACTCCCATCATATCATCCCATTAAGGGATCCCAAGCCAAGGGGATGCCCACCATTTAAAGGCTTATCACAGATGACCATATTAATCATTTAATGTGTACAACATTTACCCTTATTAGTTTTGAACTATTAAACTCACTCTAAGTGCACTAACAATATCTCATTTTAATTAAGATGTGTGTAACATGTACCTATAAACATAATACAAGGATTGTAGGGACTTGACCCTCATAAGTTATCAAACCACAAGTAAGTAATTTAATAAGTGATTAATATACTTTAATTTTCATAAGTTATCAAACCACAAGTAAGTAATTTAATAAGTGATTAATTATTATTATAATATTTTTTTCAAATCACTCATTGTTTGTAGAATAGTTAGTGAGAGGTGCATTGTTAAGAGATTCTTTAACATGATAACTGATTAAAAGCTTTCTAAGTAGCTTTACTACCCAACCTTAAAAAAAAAACTTCTTTAAATTAATTTAATTAATTTTTTTTTTTTTTTAATCCTCTTATAAATAGTCATAAGAATTAATATTGACATAAAAAAATTTATGTATATATTATGAAAAAAATGAATTTTAAAGTTAAAATGTTTATTCGGTTTGCAATATTAAATCTATATTTAAAATAGATCAAATGTCGTATCGTTAATCATATTATTTACAATAATATCAAAGGATAAAGTATATATATATATATATATATATATAGAATTATAATTATAATTTGTTATAAAACATTTTCGCTAAATAAAATTAAGTAAAATAATAATAAAATCTTTAAAATAATGTGATTCATGTATAATAAGTCATTACATTTAATTTAATGAATAATAAAAATTCTAATTACATTAAATATAATAAAAAATAATCATAATCATAACATGGTGAAAACATTTCCATTTAATTAATCATATAGGGTATAGGGGGAATTGAGTAGGTCCAATTACATCGAAAATGGTGAAAACATTTCCCCTTAATTAATCATATAGGGGAAATTGAGTAGGTCCAATTACATCGAACTCCTGCCAAAACACAATTCAGCAAGAATGCAGAAGAATACACTAAAATTCCGTTATCAAAGTCATAGTGAAAATGATGATCATATTCTGATGGATAGTCACCTAAAAGATAACTGCCAATGGACCACTTTAAACCAACCAATACTTGCAAAGCACCGTAAAACCATCTCCCTACAACTTTTATGCCTAAAATTGGGATGATTATGATGCCAAGTAAAATGCACATCATTTCTAAGATTATCACTGCCCGAACTACTTTTCTTCTACGAAATTCTTCCAATTGACGAGATTCTTCCAATTGACGAGATCCTCTCACATATAAATGTAAGCAGTCCATGCCTAAAGCAATACCGATAGTTACCATTATCGTAACCACTGCAAGTTTAGACGGTGGATTGGCACGTGAGTCGTACCATCCTTGAGAAGAAACAAGCACAACCCAACCAATAAAACAAATCAAGTTGCTAAACCCTATCATAAATGAGAAGGTTCTGAAGCCGGAAAAACCACCTCTAAAGGTCAACACCGAGCACTCATAGTTGTTCTGATGAGAAGCTCTGGCTAGAAAAGCGTTGGCAGCAAATCCACCTCCTTGGACAACATATTCTCTGATCGCCCTTCTTGCTACGAGAGCGCTGGAGAAGCCATCCACTCTGAACCAACCAGTCAGTACAAAGTTGAGTAGCACTTCTGTTAACCTCGGCACAGTGAAAGAGGGACCTATTGAAAAGGAACGATCACTATATGTGTCTCCCAAAGATCTCATCAGCAGCCGCGTCCAATTATCATAACCTGATGGAGAAAGTGGAATGCAGATGCAAGAATGAGCTGCACTCATGGCTCCCCTAGAAATATAGGAAAATATTTCTTCCACTGCCTTATTTCCTTTACTGATGTCATCATTCTTCCTTCCAGATTCATCCTCCACATCCAACTGGTCCTGCTTGCACCCATGGCACCCAGTTTCCAGGCATTTTGGACATGGCAGTAGGCATAGGGAATCTGACAGTCGTTTCAGTTTTCCGGGCATCCGATGAGCAAGCACACTTACGATCTCTTGCACATTCCAGAATACAATGCAATTGCATGGACATTTACTATCGTGAAGCATGCAATTACAGATCCCAGGAAGGAGTTCAGCAGATCGAGATTTTAAAGGAAAACATTGAAGTAGAATAGAGTGCACCTTATAGGCCTCCGAAAAATACTTCATGAATTGCCGCATAGAAGATATGGGCTCGTCAAATGACAGCATTAGCACAGAAGCCTTTGCAAATCGATTTTCTGGTTCTGGACTTTCCTCGCAGGTAGTCAAACCGAACCCGGCATTTATCTCGTACAGATCCTCCAGTCCGGGGACTCTCATTGTAGCGAGGACATCCCTGGCACCAATCTCCAGGTCAAGCCGTCCCCTTAACAAACTTGTAACGAACACAGCTAAATTTCCAATGAAGGCGATTGCGAAATCGGGAGAATTAAGCGAACCTGTTACGCTCTCGGCCAAATCGACCTGCGCTACTGCGATATCGCACAACCATCCCAAGCAGCCAAGCAGCTGAATAAAGAAGAAGAGTATGATGTATCGGCTCCTTGAAATACTCATTGCAAAATTCAGAAGCAAACCTGTGTAACGAGAAATTTGTAGCGTCCAAACACTCCACTTATCGTGTCTCACATACGAAAATATATAGAGCAGTTACAGCAGCCCCAGACAAAAGTAAAGCGGTAGAGCCATGGGAAGCATATAGAGCACTTAGAGCGGTTCCACATAAAAGTAAAGTTAGTTGTTTTTAGTGTGATTTTTTTTATTTTTTTTTAGGAATTTATTGAAAAAAGAAGTTTAATGAGTAATCTTGCACCATCAAAATATTTTATAAATTTTTAGAATGCATAATTAAAAGTTTAAGAAGTTTAATGAATAATCTTGCACAATCAAAAATGAATTTAAATAACAAAAAAACAAATTTTTACATCAAATTTTTTTACCAAATTCCAACCCAAAAACTCCAAAAAAAAAAAAAATTACACTAAACAAAACCTACAACCTTTAAAGTAAAACGGTGAAAGCCCGTAGGAACCTCCATGGAATCATTTGAGGATTTTATGCTCTATATAAAACCTACAACGTTTAAAGTAAAAACGGTGAAAGCCCGTAGGGACCTCCATCAAATCATTTGAGGATTTTAAATTCCAACCCCAAAAACTCCAAAAAAATAAATAAATAAATAAATAAAAAATAAAATACACTAAACACAACCTACACCGTTTACGGTGAAAGCCCGTGGGGACCTCTATCGAATCATTTGAGGATTTTATGCTCTATGTTGCACACATGTTTGGTACGTCTACCTTACAAAGCATCTCTCAGCAAGAGAATGAAGTACAGTATTTATTTATTTATTTATTTAAGAGTATAAAATTACATAATTTTATGTAATTTTGTCCGGTCCCCCGCATATATAATAGCAAAGTAATGCTGAAGCCATGAGCTTCCCATGTTTCAAGGCAACCAATATTTCCTATGTTATTTGCTCATTAGTGGTTCTTTTACCACTAAACATGCCATGTCAATGCCCATGGCATCGATCACCAAGATACATACGGCCCGCGGCACAGTTTTTTATTCCAAATTTGAAATTTGAAATAAGCGGCCAGGAAAGCACTCCCTGATTGCCCATGCCGTGGAGGTTTTCTTCCTGGTGTCTAGTGTCTTTCTTCTGCAGGTCACGTTTGTGAGGACTGAAGAGAACCGAGAGCGCATGTTACAGCCGCAAGATGCAGTGCCCGGGGCTTCAAACATCTCTGTGAAAGTTCAGCTTGAAATAATCTCGGATGGCCTTCCCCTAGATTTCAATCGGTTGGACATGTTATGCAACATTGGAGGACTCTTGGAGGACTCTCGTTGACAAATCTCGTAGAGAGGCTAAACGCTCAAGTCAGCAATATTTGTTGCATCGTATACGATGCCCTCCTTTCTTGGGTTTCTGAAGTTGCAAAGATAGCTGAAACATGATAAAACATATGACATTGTGATTTTGTTTAATACTCCAGATCGAAGGCACTCCCCTAGTATGAGATGAGACTGAAATTATGGCAGGCGAAGGTCACCACAAAAGTGAAGAAGAGCCTGTCGAAGGCAACAAGGTATTTCACGTGCATAGAAAAATTTCGAACCACTTTCAAGTGATCCTTGAAATTGAATGAGCGGAAGAATAAACTGTCCTAATTGTAGTAAATATATATTTTCCTATCAAAATTTCTGGTTTGTATGTTGTCATCGATGGACTTCTACAGGGTGTGGTTTGTAAGTTGTCTTCCAAAACAACGTGATGTCCGGATTCCATCCCGATCCCATAATTTTTTTCTGGATGGGCGCAAGTTTTTAAAGCAAGCGAGCCTATTGGAGATGCCTTTCTTCATTAAGTATCATATTCATGGATTGTTCTCTTAAAACTTTTCATGTATTTGATCATGTTTATCTCACAATCTACTATTGATGTCCAGTTAGTTTTTTTTTATAATTTTTGGATTAACCTCTGGGTAAACTTTCTGCCTTATCTAGTTGGGTCATGAAATACTTTAATGTTTTTTTTTACCGTCAACTATGCTGGAAATGGTCAGTCTGGCCTCGCATTTTTGGAAATAGCATGCATCTTTGTGGCACAAATCCGTTTTTGTAATGAAATGTTTGTTTAATAAACCATCGTGTTTTCCTCTCTGAAAAAGGTTGTCATCCATGGACTTCGGCGGGGTGTTCTCACTTCTATGGAGTGTTGTGGGACAGTTATATGTACAGTAAGCTTAAGCAATGTGGCCTTTTTTCAATTTAAAACAAAGTATTGTACATTTGGCTTGTCTCGAAGAACGAAGAAATTACACATTTGCATGGTTAACTCTCGAAGCACTAAGTATTGCACTATCTATAAGTTTATGTTCCGACGTTTAATAATTAAGTGGCCATGTCCAATCTAAACACCTCTACTTACCTCAATTGAAAAGAAACTAAGACATTTGGCAATATTGGGTTTTATAGAGTTATTATACATGTCCAGACCTGATATTTAAGTAAGTGGATGTTAGGTTAGGTTTATGTTTATGTTTATATTGTAATTGGGTTTGAGAAATCTATATTTGTAATAAAATGAATAGGTGAAATTAGAAGTTAAATGGATATTCTTACATGATCAAATAAATCATATGAAAAGTTATCTAATAGTTTTTAAGTCTCTTAAATTTAATTTTTTTTTTTTTTAATTTATTAAAAACATATTTACTTTTTTTTTTTATTTGTTTGTGAAAAATGACTATCCTTGTAATTTATTAAAAATGTAGACACCATTTGTTCATTCCATTAATGGTTCTCCTTGTCCATCTATTTGAATCAATTGTTTCAATTTTCTATCTATAACATTGAGCAATACATTCTCGAGGTTTGTTTGATCAGCTCTGTATTTGTTGGATGGGCTATGTATTGTTGCTTCGACTATGTCTGCAGCGATGGATAGTTGTGGAGCCTACCAAGTTTTTATGACATATAAGGAATATGATACAAATTTCATTAAAAAATTCAATTAAATTCTCAATCCAAGATGTTAATAATCTTGGTGTTGGAACAATAGTGCTCATAGGTTTATATGACCCTGGGTTGATATTTAAAAAAGAGAGCTAAAGAAAAGTTGCACTCTTGTTGCTTTTTTGAAGTGCATCAATTATACACTACAAAATAATTTTACTGCAAGAATGCCCTTTAATCATAAGAACCTCGCGAGATTTATAATCAATGATCTTCAACACTTATAATAGATACAATATAGGAATATTTATAAATGGACTTGAAAGGAGATTATAATAATTTTCTTTCCTTGATATTTGATTTGTCCAAAAATAATTCCATGGGATAAATATTTACAAGCAGAAATAGTTTGTGATTTCTAAATTTATAAAGGAACAAATTGGAAGGAATAGTCCATGCATATCTTAGTAACATGTTTAATTTGGAGCTATTTGACTCTTCCAAAAAATAACTTGAGTATATGGATCATTAAAGAGATATCTAAATTACAAGAATTTGAGTTTTTGAACATTTCATCTCACTACCTATGCTCACCAATTGAGGAACATAGCTAAATATACTATTAATGTAGCTTCATTTTAAATAATAAATTCTTATGAGGTTTTCGTTTAAACTTATATAATGAAAATAATTGACCAATGAGATAAGTTAATAGTAGTAAGAGTAAGACTAGTAATGTAAAGTTGGATGGTTGAAAATATGTCATTGATAACATTGGGAATGGGAGTAAGGATTGGATTTAGGGTATTGGTTGTAGTGTTATAATTTGAGAGAGATCAAACTTGCATTGGGTTGATGTGCCCCAACAAATTACATTTTTATGGGGTGTATCAATTCCTTGCATTAAATATAATGTTTCTTTGAAATTTTATTATACTTGATTTAATTAACTTATATATGACTAAATTCCTATTTTAATTTAGTATTAATAATAAAAATTTACAATTCTCGCAGCATTTAACCTCTAAGGCTTCCACAACTACAATTGGAGATAGTGGTTGAAAATGTGAGGCTTCTATTGCACTCCCATTCATACAATATTAGATTAAAGCACACCTTATTGTCATCATTATGTTCAGGACATAACCATTATAGTTGCAACCATAATTTTAAGGGCTACATGTATTGGTAGGAATAGGAAGGGTCATTATGATTTTGATAGAAAAAAAGGAAATGGAGCTTGATTGGAGATTAGGAATCAAAACTACAAAGGGGTGGGAGAAATGTAAGTCTATCTACGATGAAATTACCTAAAAGAGAAAGGTGTGTGATAAGTGGCAATCGTTAGTGATTCACAAATGATTTTAGGATCATTGTTACTCCATATCCATGTTTAAAATTCATACTCTCCATACTCACCTAGGTGGTCATTACTTTACCTCAGTAATTGATGAGGAATTATCTCTTCCAAGTTCTCCAAAAGAAAATTAAGGAGGTTGATAGACCTAAGGCCAACCTTAGAGCTAGGTTGAGCGAAGGTTTATATAAAGTTCTCCAAATATTTTTTCATTGCCTCCAAGGGTACCTATAGGAGTCTGTCTAAAGTATTTCTCATGAATTCCCTTTAGTTAGCATAAAAGGCAGATTCTTTCCTTAATACATAAGAATGAACATTAAAAGTGATATAACTACAAAAATATTGTACGTCGGACAAAAATGCATCATTCTGAGGAAAACGGGTTATAAGATGGTATGGAGATGGGAAATAAGTATAAAAAAATGTGGTGAATCACTGCTTAAAGGAGGCCAATTTTTGCACCTATCATCTTCCCTCAGTCGAAAGTGTTGCATGCACCCATACAACTAGATATTCAGTGTGAATGAGAGTGAGAGTGACCCCCATGGAGGTTGATGATTTTTTTTTCAACCTCCCATACACCATGGGAAAATAAATGGAGTTTTCTCCTCTCAATATTCCTCTAGCAACCAACCTCTTCCTTCAATATTCCTCAATGTTGCTCTACCAAGTGATGAGAGGGATCAAATCTCTTTGCATCTTAAGATATTTGCATCTCAACAGATTTGATCCCTCTGAAGATTTGGTAGATCCAGACTTAAGATGCATCTAGAATTAGTTTAATTCCCCTTTTAAATGTGCTATATTCCACATGAATACCATTGGAAATACCATGGGTTCTCATAAACTTAGAACTAAAAAAAACCACTAGTAACTTGACCAAGTCCACTTTACCTTAACTAACAAAAGAAAATTAATAATAAATTAGAAATTTTATTTTAATATATGGTTATTTTTATTTCTAGTTTACGTTAACTACCCAACTAAAATTGAATAAACTAAATAATAGCTAGATTTTTTTTTTTTTTTAACATAAAGTTATTTTTATTTTTATTATATTTTATTTCTACCTAGTCAAAAAGATCACATGGCATAGTTTTACAACATATCTTGCATACTCGGCTCCACAACACCTCTAGGGGAAATGAGGTGTAGTCAGCCAAAGTATAGCTACAAAGTATAACCAACTCAACAACTTATAACCAACTATAACATGTTAGTCCACAACTTGTAATAACATGGTCCATGCATGTAACAACCTATAAAAACTCAGTCCAAGCCCTCAACTACCTCAATAACCTAGAGCTATGGTCAATGAGATACAAATGATGCACATATGAAGAGTAATTTGAAACAACTAAGTAGTCAAAGACTCAAGTGGGAAGAGTGATGATGTAGCATCCCTAGTAAGAGTGTGGCTCCACTATCATGGATTCCCTTCACAATAGTCCCAGTCTAGAGCATAGATGTCAAGGAAAATGTCGCCCATTTCAAACAGTTCATAGATATGCCTAAATGAAGGTACAACGATTCAAATGCATGTTGCACTCATCGTCGTAGGTTCAACCTAGTTAGAAGTCATTAGGTAATATATAAATATAATTTTATTTTCTCCCTCCTTTAAAGAACAAGTTAATTTTTTACAAATTGAGTAAGTCTTAGATACATATAGCACTATTATATGCCATATTTCATATCAAAGGAAAATTTTCTCTAAATTGCTTTGTTAGAATAATGTGGTCTTATCTAGGAATATCTAGGAATATCATTGTATGATCTTAAGAATTCCATTTTGTTAGGATCATACAAAAATATTCTATCTAGGAATATCTTTAACAAAATAACAGGACCACCAGGATCACCTATTATTTTTTTCTAGTGTGGTTACTGAACCAATCTGGTACTAACATTACATGTTTTGCAGAAATAATGATTCTTCATACATTTCACCACGACAAAAGGTTCAATCGACCATGTCTTTTTCAAACTCCGCAACAACTAAAATTACGACGACCATTCATTGTTTCTCTCTAAATATCAACATGAAAACGTAAGCGCGTGCAAAGCAGTATACACCATGCGTTTCTTTTCAATTCCACCCGCCATTCAAATGTTTAATTTTTAATCTTTACATAAAAATGTAAACGATGTTAGATAAATATATACCTTTTTTTTTTCTTTTCAATTCTACCCATTCCATTCTTTTCTCTGTACCGCACCATTTCTAGTATCTTTGCCTCCACCAAATGTACAAAGATAATAAATATATATTGAATAAAAGGCCAAGAGAACACCCAATTATCCTAAAAAAACACTTGAGGTATCTTACCTGGACTTCTTACTTGAATCTCAGCAGCCCCTGGTACAAACTGCCATGGCACCATGGATTTCAGACATTAATATTTCCATATGATTGTATTCAACTTGCACTGGAATATTATTGGCTACGACATCCTCCAAATTTGAAAACGATGCTACCTATACTTATTATGGTGCTATAGCTCTATTAATGTACTAATGTATTGGGGAAATTGATGCCAATCCTTAAATTTAACCATATAAAAAATCCAATGTATTATCCCAGTGCATGAATGGAACTATAGCTCCACACATATCGATTACGATTGAATAGGGTACACCATGTATTTGATAGATTCCAAATGAAATACCATTAAAACTCAGTGAACGGAGACCCTGGAGATTTTTCCAGAATTAAAACACAGCCAACGCAGACCCTTAGATCATATCAAATTGCAATTTAATTAAGCACATCTTGTGATATACGGTCCACCAAAAAATGGAAACCAATATTTCTAAGGCTATAGAGCCATTAATACACTAAAAAACAATATTGAGAGAAGGACTCAGACATCGGCTTTGGAGGCTAACCCGTGTACACAATTTCCCCATCGGATAGTTTCTGATTAATAGGGAATGAGTTGATGTCTCTATACGTATTCATATTCATCATCCATGGCTTATGTAGATGCCATATGATCCACCATGCGCAAGATGGATCCGAGATTTAAATTTTCCCACCGAGATGGATGCGCACTCACTCTATTTTGAATTTGGTCATGTTTACTCCACATTTGGTAGTGTTGGGTATCGTCAAATTTATATCCTCGAGATCACACTGGTTTGTATTATCACTGACATCTTCATGCCATGGACACTGCAAACAAGTGAAAAAGTATGGTATGCCTTGAGTTTTGTTCAATATATGCGGATCATTCGCCATGACCCTCCTCAAATCTGTTGTAGCTTCACTATATCACAACATGTTGCAGAAAGAAGGGGACAACGTTGTTCTCAGCATGAATTTTCCGAGTCCCGTCAGACTCTGTAAGAACAAGATAGCAACCCGTTTCTTCAATTCCTAGATGTCGAACTCATTACAACAGTTCGTCGCTCGTAGCATACAATCACTAGGTCATCGTTGGGGAATGCTCATTAAAAATTTTGAATACCCCTAGCCTACTAACCTAAGGTACATGAGAAAACTAACATGGAAGCCCATTTGGCCTAGTTTCCGCCTAACTTTGCAGGGAAGGTGGGCAAAGGGAAAATTGAGGACATCAACAAGGACGATCCAGTTTAGTGGTTGAATTTTCAGAGGCCACATTTGGTTTTGTACACAGTGAGAGAGACCAACTTGAGATTGGAGTTAAAGGGAAGTGTACTATTAGTTGTATAATCAAAAAATTGTACAGGTGGTGCATGCAGCCAAAGGAAGAGCCTTGATGTATTGCACATTAATTATTGGGGAATTTCCTTGTTAATAGGGGCCTAATTCCCTAGGAAAGTGCGCAAGGAAATAGGGATTCCTAAAGCCAAGAAATTAGTTAAGTATTGAACCGAGCTTGCTTAGGAATCAGTGAGACAAACAAAGATAGTGCAGAGAGCTCTCAAGCATGAGAGAAGCATTGCATTTTTCTCATATTCTTTGACTTATGCAATATACAGATAGTTGAGCCTTTTCCCAGATAAATCTTTATGTTGTACAATTGAATTTCTTTCTCTTTCTTGTTCATGTGATTTTGCAATCCTAATTGGTTTCTACAATTTGTAGAGTAGATTCAAGTACTTTTTTTAGCATATTGCAAGATAAGTTGAATCTACTTGGATTTGATACATGGTATCAGAGCATGAATCACTATAGAATAGAAGAATATGAGTTTGATTGGAGAAGGTGAATTGAATTTGTAGATCTACTCTTCAGGACCAACATGAGGATCATGATATATTTCTTTGGAATGAGACTCGAATATGCTCTTGAGGGTAGTTCGAGTTACATAGATTAGAAGGACAAGATGGAAGCATTGTTCGAAGACAACGGGCTAAAGGAGTTTATAGATAGTGATATTCTTAAGCCCGCAGCAGCAGATTCTAAAGATCTAGCAGCAGATGCTCAAGATCTACCAGCATGGAAGAAGAATGTAGCGAAGGCAAGAAGGATTCTATTGGAAGGAGTTCGAGATCTTATTGTCTCGAACCTCCATGGAAAGGAACCTCTATATGATATGTGGAAGGCCTTGACATATTTTTTTTTCATAAAACAACGACCATAGGAAGCTAGTGTTTAAGGAAAAACTCAAAAAAATCAAGATGGAGGAGGGCGACAAAATACCAAATTACTTGACCAAGTTCACCCAATGTCGGGATGAGCCTGGAAGTGTTGGTGCTATCATTGTTGAGGATGATCTGGTGAGCTTAGAACTTCTAGGCCTTCCTAAGAGCTGGCATAACTACCATGATTCAGTAAATGGGAGGGAGAAGTTACCAGTGTGGGAGCGATTATGGTTTGACTTGGTGCAAGAAGAGATAAGGCGAAACACTAAAGACAAGACCTCTTCCAAAGAATTGGAAGAATACTTTGCATTAGTCAACAAAGGAAAGAAAGCCTAGGGAAAGAAAACCCAAGGTGAATAGGGCAAGAAGAAAGACTTGTCCAACAACAAGTGTTTTCACTATCACGAGTTCAGGCATTATGCCACGAAATGTACATAGAAGAAGGCAAGTAAGAAGGATCCTGTAGTTGCAATAGTAAGTGAAGCTCTAGCTTCACAATTCGAGCTTAATTTTACTCTCATTGCATGCATGGCAAGAACAATAATGGGAAGCATGTGGTATCTCAACATCAGTGTCTCGTTCCATATGATGGGTAATAGAGATCTCTTCAGTGAGTCTTAGAGGAGAAAGAGCAAGGTTTTTACCTGAGGCTTTCCCCAGATAAATATTTGTGTTGTGTGATTGAAATTATTTCTCTTTCTTGTTCATATGATTTTGTGATTGTAATTAGTTTCCGTAATTTGTAGAATAGATTCAAGTATTTTGTTTTAGGATATTACAAGATCAATTGAATCTATGTGGATTTTCTACATTGTCCCTTGCCCAAATCCCCATGAAGAGCGTGGTCATGGACACTGTTGTGGCTAACATTCCAGTGGTTTATACCATGTCACCTTCTAGATCTTGGGCCAAAAAATTAGGCAGAACCTTGTAGATGGATTTATCCTATGCAACCATATTGTTATTGGTGGTGAAGAGAGGAGATGGTATAGAGAGTCTGAATTCCTATATGTTGTAAGTAATGCCAAAAGGTCTAAGAATCAACCTCTATATTCCATAGAAGAATTCATTAACTCAACCTATTCATGAAACCAAAGATGACGCCAGAAGTAAACGAAGTCCATACTAAGATCAAATAGTGACAGAACACTTTTGTACAATTATCCAAAACAAATAAATGAATAAACATCTTTTAAAATATTTCATATACAATAATAATTTATTTTTCATGAACTTTGTATATTCTATATTTATGGTACATTATTTAAATTATGTTTATTTTACTTTCCTATAGTTAAATCAAAATTATTATTTTTTAATCAAAACTTAGGATTTGTATTTTCATTAAAACTTTACATCAAAATAACCAAATAAAAATTATAATTAAATAACAACAAATTTTCAAAAAATATATATAAACTTCTCAATTCTAAATTCTAAATTCTAACATTAAAAAAATGCCTTCTATTAAACACATATATACTTTGTATTTTTAAAATATAAATATACATAATCTTTAAAAAATAAATAAAATAAATATTATAATTTATTTATACAAATTTCATTCCAAATTAGCACTATAACCCACTTTACCTTAAGTATGTGGAATTTCAACATATAAAGTTCAATAAAATATAAATACATTAATAAAAGAACAACCACATATTATTATAATAAAAAATAAAAAAACAACAACATATTAATATTAATATGATAAATAATAAAATAGAAAAGTGCATTTATCCATAACCTTTTTAATCTTTTAACTCTTCCCAATAATATTAGTGTATAAGTCATGTTATTTAATTACGTAATATTATATGATAAAATCACTTTCGAAATTTTTGAACATTGAGGTTGCAGTGATGAAGTGTATATCATATTATGTACATATATATTTACAACCTGTGATAAGTGTCGTGGGTGCATCATCCCTTCATCAGCCATTAACATCAACATCAACGCGTTGTACATCAGTGCCTCGAGACTTGAGAGTCATTCATACTGAAGAGCTGGAAGCTTGCATTTGCATGGCATGGCGCATGACCATGGAGCATGGCATTGATGTGGAGTAAGCATTAATGGACTAATAGCATAATTGTATTTCCTTTATTCTTTACCTTTTGCCTTTTTGCACTGCCATCTTAGCCCTTACCTTTTGCACTTTGTTACAAACCTTCCGTTTTGAGTTCGAATTATCACGGTTGGCTAAATTTCTTGTCATTTCTGAAATATTAATATTATATAATAATTAATATTAAACTTATTAATATTTAAACTTAAAATATTTTGAATAATACATAATAATAATATTGTTAATAATCATTACATTAATGTAAAGATTAAAAAGCATATTATTATTAATTATTATTTCAAAACTTAAAATTTAAAACCCAATATTTAATCTAAAATCTAAACATTAAAGCCTAATATTAAAATTTATAAACTTAAAAACCCTAAAATAAAATCTAAAATCAAAAAATTTATCTAAAACTTGAACCTAAAATCTAATATTAAAACCTAAATTTTAAACTTAAAGACCTAAAACTTAAAACATAAAATCTAAACTTAAAATATTAAACCTAAAATATAATATTAAACATATTCTAAAACTTTAAACCTAAAAAATAATATTAAAACTAAAAGTTAAATGAAAATCCTAATATTAAAAGTAAAATCTAAACTTTAAAAACCTAAAAAGAAACGTAAACCCAACATTATAGTCCTAAACCTAAACAGAAATGGAAATGTAAAATTATTTAAATCTAAAACCTAAACTTAATTGTAAAAAGTAAAACCACCTAAAACTAAAACATATATATTTCACAAATTCTAAAATAAGATATAATAAATACACACCTTACACAGTTCTGAAATAATATTTCACAAATTCTGAAATAATAAGCTTACACACCGATAATAATAATAAGCTTTCTTGTTTCTTCGTCTGCATAGCAGGGCTCGCATGGCCCGCATGGCCTGCATGACCATGGGGCATGGCATACACACCGATCAACGCCTGACACGCTGACACACATTCTATCAGATGGCACATATCATTTACTATTGCTTGTCCCGATTTGTGGTACTTTGTTTCTTCGTCCGCATAGCAGGGCTCGCATGGCCCGCATGACCATGGGGCATGGCATGGGTACGTCTGGAGCATTAATGGGCCTAAATCAGAGGAAATAAGGCTTTCCGTTTCCGATATGGTCTCTGCAATTTAATGGATGCATCGTCCAAGGGTGCATGTGCCTCTTGCATCGTGTCAACAGCTCAACGGGCCGGAACGTTTTTTCTATGTTCGTTCACTGATCAGTAATGACGCGTCGCATGGCATCTTTTATAACATACACCCTGCATTCACTTACTCATCCCCCATCTTTTCTGAAGAGACACATTGCATTCAATTATTTCTATTTGTGGGCACCATATTCCTACGTACATAATTTTCTTTCTCTTCGTCCAAAACAATACTGTAGTAAAACATCATTCGTTCACTGATCAGTGATTTAATGACGCGTCGCATGGCACCTTTTATAACAGACACCCTTCCTTCACTTACTCATCCCCCATCTTTTCTGAAGAGACACCTTGCATTCAATTATTTCTATTTGTGGGCACCACATTCCTACGTAGTAGTAAAACATCATTCGTTCACTGATCAGTGATTTAATGACGCGTCGCATGGCACCTTTTATAACAGACACCCTTCCTTCACTTACTCATCCCCCATCCTTTCTGAAGAGACACCTTGCATTCAATTATTTCTATTTCGTCCAAAACAATACTGTAGTAAAACATCATTCGTTCACTGATCAGTCATTTAATGACGCGTCGCATGGCACCTTTTATAACAGACACCCTGCATTCACTTACTCATCACCCATCTTTTCTGAAGAGACACCTTGCATTCAATTATTTCTATTTGTGGACACCACATTCCTACGTACATAATTTTCTTTCTCTTCGTCTAAAACAATACTGTAGTAAAACATCATTTGCTCTGATATCGTCCAACATGTGAAGAATTCGAGAAAATAAGCTTTGTCCAATACCCACTCTCAACATCAAATCGAAATTTATCCAGTGCAATATCCAATCGTAATTTAACAGCTTGCATTCAATTATTTGTATTTGTGGGCACCACATTCCTACGTAAAATATCTTCTCTCTTCGTCCAAAACAATCCAGGGGCGCATGGGCCTCTTGCATCGTCTCAACAACTCAACGGGCCGGAACGTTTTTGCTATGTTCGTTCACTGATCAGTCATTTAATGACGCGTCGCATGGCACCCTGCATTCACTTACTCATTACCCATCTTTTCTGAGGAGACACCTTGCATTCAATTATTTCTATTTGTGGGCACCATATACCTACGTACATAATCTTCTTCTCTTCGTCCAAAACAAAACAATACTGTAGTAATACCATGCCAATTTGCTTTGAGAATTATGGAAATTCAGGTTAGATTCATGTTATAGTTGTCAAATTTCAACACGCTAAATCTATTTCTATTATAAAAAATATGATTTAGATTTTTTGATTTTTTTTAGCATAAAGTTGTCAAATTTCAACATGGTAAATCTATTTCTATTATAAAAAATGTGATTTAGATTTTTTGAATTTTTTTTTAGCCAAATTCCAATGACTTTTGACAGTTCAATCACTTCTTCCGCCTTGGTGAACTTGCCAAAAACAATTAAACACTTATAATTATCAAAAATTTTAAACCTTATTTAAAAGAGCTTTCAATTTTTTTTTAATAAAATTTAGTTTAAAAGTAATAAAATTCTAAATCGTTGAATTATTATTTAAACTTTGCCCACAGATTCCAGTTGTTTAGGAATTATAATTTAAAATTTATAATAAATAAACAGGTGAAATATCAAATCGTAATTTAACATTACTATAAATAGTCACACCATAAGTAGTCACAAAAATTCTGGACTACAACATAAAAAATACAATGCCACAAAATTCTAAACTACACCATAAAAAACACATGCATTTAAATAGGTTGCAAATTAATGAAATTTTTTTTTTTTTTTATGTAGCCTTTTTAATAATAGCAGATTGTTGTTATTTTTTTTTTATTTTTTTTTTGAGTTGGGAAAATCGTTGTAGATGGCTGAGAAATAGAAGGTTGGCTAAATAAGTGAAGAAGAGTTTTAACGTTTATTTAAAAAAATTGAAATGAAAGTAAATGCACTTTAATAGACCAACTCTAAGTTGGAAGACAAAGTGTTAAATTTTCATAACAAAAGTTTCATGTTTAATGTTTACATATATAATGTTATTTCTTTTGGTCCGTTCATTTTTTCAGGGGTTTTGGTTACAAAATAGCAAATGTATTTTATGTTAATGGTTAGTCTAAAAGGAGGTGGATTTTGTGAGTGAAACAAAAACATACTTATATGACTTAAAATATGTTTAAGTTGCTCCAATTTTTTTTTGTATTGCATTGCAATTTCATTTATAAATCATTCACTAATCATCCACTAGAAATTTGCATTCTCTTAGAATGTGAGTTCCTTATTCTTTCTATGTCTAATATTTTGAGTTTTGTTGATATTCCATAAGATATTACTCCCTAAAAAAATTCCATATGATGTTGCTCTCACCATAATCAAGATGACATATATTTAACATAGTCTCTAATCATCATAGACATGATGTCATACATATTTCTCACAAAGAGTATACCAACTTAATAAACTATAATGTTAAGGGATTAATACTTGGTCTATAATAAAGTTGATTATCAAAATCTTATTTACTTTCAAAAGCTTATTTACAAACTTGTGAGTTTATTTTTTTTTTGTGCCATGTAAACAAAATTTGAAACTCTTGTTTTTTACATATTTTTTGGTTTCATTTTACTCTTTTGGATGATATAGTGATTAAACAAAATCTATTGGTTTCATTTTACTCTTTTGAATGTTATAGTGATTAAATAAAATATATTGAAATAACTTTTGGCCATGTGAGTAAATAATAATGTTCTTTTTTTTATCACAAATTTTGAATCATAAAAAATAGATCTTCCAATCAAAATCTATGCTAATTATAAGTTACATATCTTTCAAAACCTTAATTTGTAGACTATTTGGATGGTTGAATTTTCACTATATCTCTCAAATTTGAAACCGCCTAAATCTAAAATTTTGGTTTACAGTACTTTGATATGTCTTCTCTATAAATCCAAAGATCAAACCAAATTTTGATGTGCCAAGTTAAAGTTAAGGTAATTTTCTAAAAAAATGTTGATTTTAGGCCTCTTCATAAGCACCGACTTGTATAGCATGTCACGTCCAATTTTTCAAGTATGATTCTAAATTTTGTATTTAAGGTACTTCATTATGTATCCTCATAACCCTCAAAATTTCACTTTGTGAAACTTCTTTGGTAAAAAGGTACGACAAACTTACCAAGATGGCTTATTTAAAAAATAATTTTAAGACTAGTTACAAACCCAATCTCCCATACGGTATATCTCCAAAATTGTAGCTATCCATAACCTAAAATTCCTATAATATTTTATTAGTACCTCGATCTCTCTTAGTCTCTTAAAAATTTCATGTTCAAAAGTGTCTCAAAAAAGAAGAAGCAAAAATGTTAAGATAAGTGCTCATTTAAAATCAATTTTTGGACAACTCACAAGTTGTAACTTCCATAAGGTATATCTTTGAAAGTATAGCGAACCAAAATTTGAAGTTTCAACAAAATGTACTTCGATATCTCTTCTCAACCATCTCAAAAAAGAAATTTAAAGTGAAAATACTAGAAGGAATTGTTTAAAATAGGAAAACCCTAAGTTCGTATGTGTTTGATACCAAATGTTATAAATATTGTACCTTAAAAATGATAAGAAGTCAATTAATCTAGTCCACTTTGAGTGTAGAAACACTTTTTACAAAGAATACAATATAAGACACGATATGATGATCTTGAAACTAAGTATCATTGGTGTGTATGTGTGTGTGTGTGTGTGTGAGAGAGAGAGAGAGAGACAGAGAATACAATGAAAGGTTTTAGTCGAAATCCTGATATAAAAACTAAAATAATAATGAATGCTTATTGTAGAATTATTATAGAGGCTCAAGGTAATTAATAAGACATGTGACTATCAAAATATACATAATAGCTATCATTATCTAGCATCTCTTCAACATTGATTAAAATTATAGGTACTAGCAGGTACTCTGAGACAGATCCATAGTGAAAAGGTAAACCTTCCAAACAAGGCTATCCAACTACTTCTGGGAAGTAGCTAGAGAGTCTATTCATAGAGAATATATAAGATCATCATCATAATCTTTAAATTAGACCAACATTTCAACCTTTGACTCCATATAATCTATTTGGAACTTAAACCATTGGTTATGCTAACCACCTGTGACTGGATCTATAGTAGAATATAGAAATAAATAATATTTATAAACTTCATATTGACATTAATGCAGAAAAAATTGTTTTAGAAAGAAATATTATTTACTACCATTATTACTATTAAACAAAATCTATTGAATACATTGAATACATTGATATATGATATTGATCAAATGGAATATGAAAAAGAGAGTTTTTTTTTTTTTAGATTGAAGATATGATATGCTTAAGTTGTTATGGAATTGGGAATTTCATCTTTCAAAATTAATTAACATTGTCATAAATAAATCAAAATTAATAATTGATTAGCATCGTTATTTTGAATCTCACACAAATGAATAAGATGGTGCCTTGACTTACTTAACCTGGATAAGGTGCCTAGATCAAGCATGCACCTTATGATTATGAAGCATAAACCTCTTTTGTGGCTTTTACACTAACCCTTGAAGGATGGAATTATCTATAGTTATTTAAAACACTTGAATCATTGACCAAAAATCATTATTCTAGTATTAAACTTCTTTTTATGATCCTAGTACCTCCATTCTAAGCTAAATTAAAAGGATGATCTAATGTTGGGAGCTCCTTTAAGGATTTTTGGAAGTCACAAAAGGGTATAAAGAAGGTATTATATCCTAAGGATACATTTATAAAAACTTGCGTAAGTTTTAAGGGAAATTTTGAAAAAATAGGTGTATCACATTGTGCAAAAAATTGCACAATTGTTGGACTGCACAATTTATTTTCACGTGACACAACCTCTACAACATGAAATTAAACTTTGTTTGGTCCAACGTGAAGTTCAAGAATTTCCACATTGTTTGAGGTCATTTTTTCTAGCATATCATGTAAAAGAGAAATCTTTGCATGGTGCAATGTGTTGCACCACAAAAATTGTGGTGCAATACACCACACTGATAAATATTTCACATGGCATGAGGTGTAAGGCATCATGTTTAAAATTGTTGCAAGATGAAAAGGCTTGAAATCACATTAAAGGTGGGCATGGTTCTTAAACATCACATGACCAAACAATTGTGTTTTTGTGACATAATGGCTTGAGAATGACAAGTTAAAATCACAATGATGAAGATTATCGAAGATATGACATATCAAAAGAAATGTGACTTTCTTTTGATATGCCACAACACTAAAAAATTATAGAAATTGCAATAATATTGTTGCCAAATCATCAAACTTCATAGATATGATAGGAAAATAAGTTAAGGAAATTTAAGAAACAAAAGAAGGAAAGAGTGAAGAAGATGAAAGGCATGGTATCGTGCTAGGAAAATATTTTGAATAGTGTGACATATCGCAAGAAGAAATTATTCTTGTGACATGTCACGAGAATCAAAACTTTCAAAAACCACAAAAAAGAGGAGGGATGGGAGAAGATAATGAATGGAGCTAGCTAGTGCTACATAATTGAGTTGGTTCTCATTTATGTTATCTTAGGAAATTTTGGATGCAGGGGGAGGTAAGTGTTCCAATGAAAGAACCTTTTGTGTGATGTGATGTTACTTGGGAGAAAAATTTTCTCTAGTGCAATACGTCACATGAAAAAACATCTTGATGTGAAAAATTGACTTTGGTAAAAATGTAATAAGTTGCATGACAAAACATATTAAGGTTGAACTAAGACCAAAAGAGAGCCTTCTGTAATATGGGATAATGTTTCCCACATGCAATAGGTCACAATAGAAGAAATTATGGGCACCGAACCCTTTTAAACTTGCAATACATAACAATAAAATTCCAAAAGAGACATGGCTATATGACTTGGATTGGCTTAATAAACATCAAATATAAGGGTTGTCCATATGCCTATTGATATATTACTATACAATGCCAAATTTCATACACATGTGAGCTGTACAGATGATGACATGGAAAGAGGAAGAGAAACCACTAAGAAACTTTAAAGGGTAATAACTTTGCACTCGAAGCTCTGAATTGAGCACGAGTATAGCCATTGAAAACATCTCAATGAGAAAAATGTCTTTATAAGCTCAGAATTGGCTTGATAATTTTGATTGAAGAAAAAAAGTATGAATACCCCTCTTTTTTAATGGTACTTAATCATACCTTTTTAAATCTTAAAAACTACTTGCTTATTCTATACTTAATGAGAAAAGTTGTTTGATATTTATGCATAAATATGATCTCAATATTTGCAGAGTGATAAACCCAACTAAAATATATTATGTGATATCTTTTTTTTTGTCTTCCAAATAAGATGAAAACAAAAATTATTTATTTCAATAATTATGTAGTCTTGTTATTACTATATTCTTAATCATCAAATAATACAAATCAAATACATGTGCCTATACTTTAATTAATATAATTGATTAATGTATTCATACTTTAATTAATATTTTTTTTCTTAAACGATAATTGATGAATATGTAACTTCTAAGGATTGTTTTGAGTAAGATCTAGGACCAAATCACAATAATTTCCATTGTCCACCTCAATATGATGATATTAAAATTTTTCTTCCCCTTCGAGCTTATAGGAATTACTCATTATGATTTTCAACATGTTCAATTTTTTTGCACAGAGGCTAACATGTATTTGAAGAACAAAGCCCAGGTAAAGGGTGAATTAAAATTCGTAGCTACCACTCAATTTATTGTCCTTTAACTTAATTAATATAGTTTTCGTTAATATATTTATGTTTTATAAAATGTATATGTATATTATTTCATTTTTTAGTTTTTTTTTAATAATATAAATATGATTATATCATAATATTTCAGGTTACTAAATAATTTGATGATATAACAGTTAATTTAAAAATAAAATTAATATTAATTAACATAGGATTGTACTATAAGTATTAATTTTATTTTACTAAATTTAAAATTTAAAATTTATATCTAAATAATAAAAGATATAAAATTTAAGAATGAATAAATAAAATTTCAAATAAAAATAGATTTTTTTTTTAATATTATAGTTATTTATTTATAACAATGTTAATAAATTTAAAAAAATATATATACCTTTTCCCATAATCAGTAGAGCACATCACATAGATTCAATCTAAAATAAAACCCCTATATTTTTCATATTCCATTTCATCAATTATATACTAATGTATTAAATCTAAGCACATCACATAACTTTAATGTAAAATAAAACCCTATGTTTTCCATATCCCATGCACATCGCATAACTTCAATTTAAAAGACAAGCCCTATGAATTTCATATTCCATTTCATCAATTATGCATTAATCTATTAAATTTGTGCATTCTAGTAATATATTTGGTTCTATCATTGTAATGTTCAAAGAAACAATACAAAACTGGTCATAAAGTGAGAAGGAAATCTGAAAGGTAGTGAGACTTAAATCTAGATCTCTGCAGAAGGTGTGGTAGGTAAATTTCCGTTCTACATCTTCTTAGCCAAAAATCATCTACAGTTAGTGAGCTTCGAGGAAGGAGAGATTACAAATGAACCTACCCCATCCTTCTATAAAATTCTTGCTGATAAGAAAAATCAGGGTGGGGGGAGAATGGCTCCTCAAGGGAGTTCCTCAAACTTCCTTCCTATGACAGTGTTGGGAGATAAGAAACAAATGGGTTTACTGGGAAATTGCGTCCCCAAGGCTGCTCAACATCCTAGGTTTGTTATTCCTACCAGATGTTTACAGGACCATAGAAAGCACAAGAGGGGTCATGCCTTCATTTGCAAACACATTGGAAGATGGCCCACATAAAAATAACTGGAGTGATGGATTCAGCAAAATTGGAAACCAAAGAGTGAAGTAGACATTCCTATGGGACCAAAAGGTTTTTTTACAGTCATATTTTATAATTTGGAAGACAAATACAGGATATTTGAAGGATGACAATACTTTTTCAATAATATGGGTCTTTACATCAGACATTGGGAAGCCTCCTTCAACCCAGACACAGAGTAATTTAAAGAAGTGCCAGTTTGGGTAAGGTTATACTCACTTCCACTTGATTTTTTATATTCCAGAAATTTTAGAAGGGACGGGGAATGCACTTAACGCATTTTGTAAAATATTCATAAGTGAATATAAGGGGAAAAAATATGTCTTATGCTCAATTAATCGTATACATGAATATCTTAGCTGTTACTGGAATCCACTGATTTAGATTATCATGGAGACACAACGCATAAACTATGAACATGTATTGTTCAGATGTTGACTCTTCCATGAGCATGGTCACCTCATTAGAGATTGTCAATTTCGAAAAAAAAAACAAGAAATAAAGGATAAAGTTAGTAATGAGGGTTTCACAAAGGTTGCAAAAAGAAAGCAGAACCCTAGAAATAGGACCATGGGAATCCCAAAATACATCGACGACATCAACCCCTTTATGGTCTTAGAGAATATTGAGGACGAAAGCCACAAACATGTGGAAATAAATATGGAAGACAGAACACCGAAAATCGTAGGTTATAACAATATTCTAAAAAAGAAAATTGGAGGACGATGAAAATATGAAAGAGGACTTTGATCTTTATTCCCTCCCTGGATTTGGGGAGGGTAATCTTTTGTCACAATATCAGACAAACCTAGATGAGGAAGAAAGAAGGTTAGTTCTTATGGTACATGAATAGGAACAACAAGACCTATATATTTTATCTCTTGAAGCACGAGAGTCCTATTCCAACGCTGATCTAGCTTTGAAAACAAAAGAATAACCTTGATAGAAGATCTAGTAGTGTGCTCTTTTCATAGTTTCAAAGGTAAAGGAAAATATATCCTCCTCAAGGATCTATCACGATATTCCAAAAATAAAGTGAGAAAACCTAAGAAAGAAGCGAGGCGGGTCATAAGTTAGCCCCTCGCACACACTGAGATATTACAGATCTCCACTAACCCCTCATTATGAGGATATTATCCTGGAACGTTTGTGGACTCAACAATAGAGGTAAACAAAAATATATTAGAGATGAGATACTTAAAGAGAAACTAGATATTGTATTACTACAGGAAATCATGTTGGGAGAAAAAATAGTGTCACAAATAGCAAGCCTATCTTGGAAATGATGTCAAACAATGTCGATGGATGCTAGAGGAAATACCAGCGGTTTAGCAATGTGGTGTAATCCAAAATAGGTTTTCTTTAACGAATTGATTGGTACCAAAGATTTTGTGGTATTTTCGGCATTGTATGGACCCTCTATTATTAAGGAGCGAATGGATTTTTTGGAAACATTGGAAAAACTCAAGCAAATGCTATGAAGCATCATTTGGATCATCGGAGGGCATTTTAGTCTTATTCGATACCTTCAGTAAAATAAAGGAGGTATAAACAAACTTAATTATAATTCAGCCTCATTTGATGAGTATATAGAGTATATTAAACTTGTAGATATAATGAACAATAATGGGATCTCTACCTAGAATAATCGATGTGGTGGGGAAACCAAATTACTTGTCACCTAGACTGTTTTCTGGTATTTCAGCCAGTTATGCAAAGAGATATATTCCTTGAAGCATCGATATTGCCTTGCATGGGATCGAACCACTGGCCCATAAGGATCGATGTAGACTTGAAGGATGCCCCCGTCAACCATCCATTTTTTTTTGGATTTTTCTAGTTGAAAGACAAATTTGGTGGACCTGATGCAACAATGGTGGTCGAAATTTGATATCCAAGGTAAGAATCACATGCATACTTTTAACCTTAAGTTAAAAACATTAAAATTCAGGGTTAAATGTCTTTGGTAACATTTTTCAAGACAAATTAGCCTTGCACTACATGGAAAATACCCTCTAGCAGAGGTTCTAAAGGAGGTTTTTAGTGTTATAAAATTGGCCAAAATTGTCAAAACAACATTTTCTACAACATTTGTTTATGGTTACGGATATTTTGGCAGAGCTTTTAATGGAAATTTAACACAACTAAAAAAAAATGGGCAGCGGGAGGTTATTACAGATGCTTTTTTCATCGGTGCACTACTCAGGCTTGAATGCACCGATGCATACATCTAGCAGGTGGCCCAGGCCAGTCGAAGGAGAATGCATCGAGCCGTCAAGGTATAAAACCGCACCGAGCACAGTGTTGGTGATACAACGCACAGGGTCGTTCTAATTGGTCTTGGGATTTGTGCGATGCCCATAGGTCGTCTCATCGCACTGGTGCGTAGACTTATAGAAATGCACCAGTGCGGAGTATCACACAAATGCACTGATATTTATAATTGGTATTGGTATTTGTGCAGTGCCCATAGGTCGTACAAATGCACCGGTGGGTAGAGACACATGAACGCACCAGTGCGCAATATCACACATACGCACCATGATTTATAATTGGTATCGGTATTTGTGCAGTGCCCAGAGGTCATCCAAATGCACCGGTGCATAATTCCATATAAATGCACCGGTGCGCAGTACCACACAAACACACCGATATTTTTAATTTGTTTTGGTATTTGTGTGGTGCTCATAGGTTGTAGAAATGCACCAGTGTGCTTAAGAATACAAACGCATCGGTGTACAGTAACTGACATGCACCGGTTTTCATTTTGTATTTTTTAAAAACATTGACCCGTGACAATGTAATTATTGTGATTGTTTTAAATTCATTATTCATCAAAAGTTGACACACCTTATAATAGTATTCATATTAATTAAATTTTTATTAATGCATTTGAATATGATGTTTGGATTAATTTCTTATATCATATCATAATTATTGTGATTTTTTAAAATTCATTATTCATCAAAAGTCGACACATATATCTCTTATAACATCATTCATATGAATTAAATTTTTATTAGTGCATTTGAATGTGATGTTTGGATTAATTTGTGATATCATATCATCAAATTTCACATCTCTTCATTATAATATTCAATCATCCATAAATTTAATCAGTGGTGTTACATTTCACAACGACAATGGAGAATGCAATAGAATAAATTAAAACACACACACACACATATATATATAAGACAGTCTTTGTCATACAAAATGGAACAGTTATTGGTATCCCTTTGTCTTTCAATTGGGACACTATGCCCATTACATTAAACAAAATGTTTGATTTCACAGGATAATATTTCAAAAAATACAATATCTTGCTTTGATATCTAAACATAGTGATCATCATTCTTCGCTTGAATTGCTATCACTGCTAGAGCTACTTCCATGACTTGGGTTATTTTCAGGAATGTTTTGTTCACTATGTTGATTGTTTTCTTCTTCTTCACCTTCCATCTACAAACATAAAAATAAACTATAATGAGTGTATATACGTTGGTGAGAATAATGAAAATTGCAATATTAAATAATATACATCAATGTAAATAAAAAAGAAATGGCGTAACATTACAACAATTGACTCATAAACTATACACATTCTTTCAAAACCATGTAACATGTCATATTTCAAGATTTCATATGTTGCCGCAGTTCCATACTTTGTTTCATGCAAGTTTTATACCCCATAACAAATCATATATTTAATATAAAAGATTTTTTTAATCTATTAATTATAGACAGAGCTAAGTAAAACAAGATCGATAGATGCTTACAAAATTCCACAATTAATTTCTGATATGTCAACATATACTCACAACCCATATTTAACCCAGTTTCAATCAATTCCTGTGATGGTTCTTCTTTGTATGTTAGCACTCGTTTGAAGATATTCAATGATGATTTTTTTAAAACAGCTTAAAAATATATAAAAATGAAATCAAGTTAAGTGGTTATAAGGAAGTAACAATTACTCACAAACTTAGATATAAACCCTTTTCTTCCTTGTCGTCATGTTCTATGTGCTGAATGGGTTCCATTTTCTTTTATTTTCTGCAATAAAATACTTGAAAATTAATATTTAATGCTAAATTGTTTATTTGTTGTACCTAATAATCGAAAAATTCAATGATTACATATTACATTTGAAGCATGTTGTTGTTGAGATTGCTCCTCTTGCGATGCAATTTTGTCCATTTCTTTGACCATCTCCTTGTACACCTTTTTGGACATTCTTACTGGCGTATTTCTGATATCAACTCATTCATCTTTTGATATTTTCATAATCTTCCTGAAAATGTAACATGACAATAAACTATTTACTTTTTATATTGATATATGAAAAGTAAATATAAAAAAAATGATATTTATAAATAATTCTAGACAAACATTTAAAGGAATATTACTTTTTCATTCCTTTTTTTTTTTTGGTACATTTTTGCTATTAAAAGTATGACATGTCTCATTAGCCAATTCTCTGGAAACTCTTCCTGTAGTTTAGATAAAATTTGGTTTTTGGAACCATTGGATTGGTTTTTGTATTGTAAGTGGAAAGAACATCTATACATTCGTTCCACTAGATCCCTCAAACTTTTGTAAAAGTTTTCCCCCTTTTCGTTAACCTCCAGCACCACTCCAGATGAGCTAAGGAGCAATTCATTTTCATTTGCATGTTCTATTTATTTTATTTTATTACAACAACATTCCTTTTCTGAGTTGTTGGTCCCTGTAGAACATTAAACAGATGTGAATTAATATATTGTTTGACACATGTTATCTAATAATTTTAAGTATATTATTAATGAAAATTAAAAAAAGAAACTCATATTGGATCGATAGTATTTTTTTATTCACCTGATTCATCCTTTTGCAATTTTTCCATCAAGATTTTACGATCTTCTAGTCCTAGATCAGAAATAATCTTATCGAGCTTCATCATTTTGTAGCTTTGCATGATACATAGTAAACAATACATATTAGTTAAACTTACATATAGTTCAAAAATGATATTTTTTGTAAAGAATTTACAAAGAACTTTCCTTTTTTTCTTTTCTTGATGTGTTATCAATATTTTTGTTACTTGATCTCTTGTCAGTCATTTTTTTTTCAATTTGAAACTTGTACCATATCATTCATTAATATATGTATAAATAAATTTTTAAATTCTCAGGTAAAAAAAAAAATCTCAAGAAACTGGTGCGCCATTTATTCTGTACGCACCGACGTCAGTGTGTGGAGGTATTATAAACGCACCACACAAACCGCATAATAGACTGTACGGTGCTCAATGTCAACAAGGAGCACTAGTGTGTTACATGTTAACCACCGCTCCGATTAACACATAGAAAATAATAAAAATCGTCGAGTGTTAGTTTTTGTAGCATAAACTGGTGCCATATTTTACATATGGTACACTGATAAAAAAAATTTGTTTTTTAATTTTTTATCACACTACTTTCATGGTGTGCTTAGACAATACGGCGCACTGGTGGGCTAGGTTAAGCCAGGTGCATTGATGAAAAAAAATCTGTTTTTTTTTTTTAATTCACGCAAGGTCGACATGGATTGGGATCCGACTATGCAAGTCGTCTCGTGGGTCGGATGTCTTAGGCCTATATCTAGTAATAAAAACCCTATAAATCTAAAATGAAAAGCCCTAATTCTGAAATCACAGAAGGAGGGAGAAGAAAGGGGAGAAACAAAAATAATGTAGGGTTTGTTTCTAAAATGTTTTTTTTTTTGTGCGAAACAACATGTTCGTGGTGCGCCATAATGAAATAGCAAACTAACATCATATTTTACATATGGCGCACTAAGATTTTTTTTTTTTTTTAATTTTTTATCACAGTACTTTCGTGGTGCGCTGGGATAATATAGCGCATCGGTGCACAAGGTTATGCTGGGCACACCGATGAAAAAAAAATCTATTTTTTTTAAAATTCACGCAAGGGCTGAATGGATTGGGATCCGACTATGCAAGTCGTCCTGTGGGTTGGATGTCTTAAGCCTATATTTAGCAATACAAATCCTATAAATCTAGATTTAAAATCCCTAATTCTGAAATCACATAAAGAGGGAGAAGAAAGGGCGAAACAACACATTTGTGGTGCGCCATAATGAAATAGTGCACCGACGGCATATTTTATATATGGTGCATTGAGAAAAAAAAAAATAATAATTTTCTATCACAATACTTTCACGGTGCACTGGGATAATATAGTGCACTGGTGCGCTAGGTTACGCATGAAAAAAAAATTTGTTTTTTTTTTTTTTAATTCACGCAAGGGCCG
This sequence comes from Pinus albicaulis, assembly GCA_034641835.2. Lineage (NCBI taxonomy): Eukaryota > Viridiplantae > Streptophyta > Pinopsida > Pinales > Pinaceae > Pinus > Pinus albicaulis. The sequence goes on from CM076569.1 coordinate 572,914,709, forward strand.
ACATGGATTGGGATCCAACTATGAAGGTCATGCAGTGGGTTGGATGTCTTAGGGATATATTTAGCAATACAAACCCTATAAATATAAATTGAAAAGCCCTAATTCTGAAATCACAGAAAGGGGGAGAAGAAAGGGCAGAAACAAAAATAATGTAGGGTTTTTTTCTAAAATGGATTTTTTGTTTTGTTTTGTTTTGTGCGAAATAGCATGTTCGCAGTGCGCCATAATGAAATAGCGCACCGGTGCCATATTTTACATATGGCACACTGATAATTTTTATTTTTATTTATTTATTTTTTTTATTTTTATTTTTTTATCACAGTACTTTCGCGGTGCGTTGGGATAATCTAGCGCACCGGTGCGCTAGGTTACGCCGGGTGCACCAATGAAAAAAATATATATTTTTTAATTTCACGGAAGGGTTGACATGGATTGGGGTCGTCCCGTGGGTTGGATGTCTTACGCCTATATTTAGCAATACAAACCCTATAAATCTAAATTGAAAAACCCTAATTTTGAAATCACAGAAAGAGGGAGAAGAAAGGGAAGAAACAAAAAGAATATAGGGTTTGTTTCTAAAAATGGATTTTTTTTTCTTTTCCTGAAAACTGTAGAAAAAAAGTAAAAAGAACTGTAGAAAAAAGTAAAAAAAACAATAAACTTTAATTTTCTTCTTTTACTGCGTAAAAAAAACTGCAAAAGAAGTTAAAAAAAACAATAAACTTTAATCACGAGATCGTTTGAAATTCTATGCTACAGGGTTTGAATCACTAGAGGTTTGGAATTCTAATTTTCTGAATACTTTTGTTTGAACGTATTTCCCTACTCCACAGTGCTCTCATGCTCTGTTTGCTCAAGGTATGTCTCTTTCAAATCTCTGGCTGAAGTTTTTTGCAAAAATAGTGAAATAATGAAAAGTGTTTAGTATTTAAAGAAATGTTTTATGAAATTAGATTTTTGAAAATATTTTGCCACCCATTTTTCAATTTACTGCCTTTTTTCACTTAAAGAAAATTGAGTTGCACTTTTTTTATTTGCGGTTATTCATCACCGGTGCATCATGTAATAGCACTGCATCGGTGTGTCTGTTTATAAAACGACACTGATGTGCAGTACCAAAAATGCACCGGTGTGGTCCTCTGTACATTAGCATTGATAACAAGAAGTCCATTTGTAAAGCACCGAAATTAATTTTAGGTCTGTGCACCAAAATTTATTGTTGATTTTTCTCAAATCTAGGGAGAAAATATCATAATTATATCGAATAGACAATTCTTCAAAATCCAGCTCATTCCATAATATTTCTCAAAGTCTATCGCGGAGTTCTCCTTATCCATCTCAAGAGGTAATATTTACTTCATATTTTATTTATATTTTCATTATCTAATTGAATTTATGTTTTTAATCCATGTCAATCATGCACAGCTTAATTAAATTTATAATGTATACAAATTTGCAGGTTCATGCAGATTCAACATCAAGTTCAGATGCACAAAATATCAAACAACTCCAAAACGTCAGAAGCTCTTATCAGGAGCTGCATACCGCAAGGCACATTTGGTAGATGAAAATGGACAACTGCTTCACCCTGCCAATTGTAACAATATTGCATCTTCTAGCCACAATCCCGGGACAATGATGGTAATAATTATAATTGTTTGGTATATTGATTAATGTAATTATTTCAACGTCAAACCAATTTATAATCATGCAATATTATCAACGTGGTTACTAATTGATATCATATATTTTGTACTAATCATGTTCAAATATATGTTTTTTAATTATTAAGATTCTAGTGATGATGAGAGACCCTACCTACCACCTTCCGTTGCACCCCACGACAATGTCAAATCGAGAGAAGACTGAATTAAGAGAAAAAATCAGAGAGAAACGATACCAAGGATGATTGAATCAACCACCGATTCAATTCCTGCTACGTCCAAATTCACTAATTAGGAATGACTACAACAATAATAGTTCTTCACAAGCTGGCAATGGAGGCAATCAAAAAGAGTTTGGTATGGATGATTACTTAAGGGATACGACCACCATGGAGACAATGTTGTTATATGCATTCCAAAACGATGATCAACTAGGGGATGATGCTCATATCACTGACACCCTTTTCGAAATCCTTAAATTTTCTTCCACCACCCCTCTCTTTGGACCCAGCGGTCAGTCAAAGTCTACCCAGTTGGGGACAACGATGTTACTGTACAACTTGAAAGCAAAGTTTGGCTTGTCGAATGCATGTTTCTCGGAAATTTTGAGGTAAGTTACCATAAAGTACTCCATTATATAAATTTGAAATATAATCAGTACACTACAATGAACATTACAAATGGTAAATTTTATGAACGTTAATAATTATATCGACATCAATGTACATCTATTAATATATTTTTCCATGATCACCAACTACAGGTTATTCAAAGATAAGGTTCTTCCTACTGATAATGTCTTGCCCAGTAGCTGTGAAGAGGCAAAGAAATTGTTGAAAATGTTGGGTGTTGAGTACATATCATATCATGCATGTCCAAATGATTGTATTCTATATACAAGAGAATATGCAGACAAAGAGATGTGTCCGAAATGTGGGCATAATAGGTATGATAAATAAAAAAAGAAGGGTAAATCATGTACTATTCCTCCTTTTAAGATATTGAGGCACATGCCTATAATCCCAAGGATTCAAAGGCTCTTTCGTTGCAAAGAATTAGCTATGTTACAGGGATGGCATGCCTCACACAGAAGTGAGTTGGGAGTTTGATAGGTCCCTATATTACTAGTATAGTCCCTTATTTTTTCTAGTGTAACCCCCCTATTGTTATTATTGTGCCCTTAAATTATTATTGTTAGGTCGGCCAGGATTACATTATGGCCCCATGGACTCCTATATATAGAAAGGAGGTTTTGTAATTTGTATCATCCAAGAAGTGTTCATTCATGTAATGAATTGGAGGTTTCCCCCTCGAAGTGGCTTATTTCTAAGGCGTTGATATCTCTTTTCTTCTATTTTTGGAGCTAGTTTCACAACATTTGGTATCAGAGCTTTGGATGCTAGGGTTTCGCTGCTCCAAACAGGTCATCACGGAATTTTTTCTATAACCTTTTTTCTACGAAGGCTCAGAAGATGAAATGTTTATAGTGCGAAGCCGCAATTGTGAGGAACATCGTTGCAAAATTTCAGAGCTTGGTTCGCAATATTTCCGGAGATATGATCTATGGAATTTAGGGCTTTTTGCAGGCTCTTAAATTTCACTTAAAATGGTCATCGCGTAGTTTTCGCTATAATGCTTTTTCTACGAAGATTCAGAAGCGGAAATTTTTAGAATGTGAAGCAGAAATCCTGAGGAACATCGTTGCAAAATTTTAGAGCTTGGTTCACAAATTTTTTGGAGATATGATCTATGGAAGTTAGGTCTTTTTCAGGCTCCTGAATTTCATCTCAAAGAGGTGATCGTGGGAAAATATTCATAACTCTCTCTCTGAGCATCATATTGGAATTCTGTAAAAATTAACTGGAAGTACACAGACTGTAGTTTACTGTCTATAAATTTCAAATCCAAAGGAGCAAATAGTGACACGTGGAAAATCATACAAGTTCGCTCTACTAAACCAGTCCATAATTAGGTCATTGTGGGAGATTGGACATAAATTTTCCTTGAAGAATCCAAATCAAGTCATACCTGTGGCATTTGAAATAAGATTTAGAGGAATACTACAGGGCCGAATTTTATATATTAAGGATCTTCAAGTATAGAGATAATTCAATTTCAATATCGAGCTCCTCAAAAGCAAGTAAAAGGTGTGTATTTTTTTTCCGAATTGCATAAGTCTTGTTTGAAGAATCAAGTTGAATTGATTCGAAGGGCACATTGTAGAATAGATATCAGTATTAGATTCTAAAATGGCCCCTAAAAATAATTCAACACCCATTAAGCCTTTAGAAGGCTCTACTATGACTCATGAAGACTAAGAATGCCAACATGACATATCAAAATTACAAGAGAAAGTGCAACAAATTTCGCTCTCGCAAAGAGCAACAAAAAATGACATGGAAGTTTTGAAGAGGCATGGAAACTAAGGTGGATGGTTTGAAGAAAGGTGTGGAATCTAAGATGGATGGTTTGAAGAATGGAATGGAAGCTAATATGGATGGCATGGAATTTCGCATGGAATCTAAGATGGATGACATGGAAGCTAAGATGGAAAACATGAAGAATGATCTAAAAGCAGACATGGAAGGTTTGACAAAGCTGATACAAGAAATTTTTCCTAATGGTGATAAGGTAGTAGAGGAAACTCATGATGAGAACAAAATAAATTTTAATTGTGATTTCATAAACTCTAATGTTGGAGGGAAGAACCACCATATTCCAAAAATGGATATGAGGAAGTTTGATGGAAAGGATCCTGTAATATGGATACTACAGATGGAGAAATATTTTGATCTCAATAATGTGCAAAACACACAAAAGGTACGCATTGCAACTTTACATTTAGAACAAAATACATTTGTATGGTATCATGTTTTTTCCATAAAAAAATTGTCACTTGGTCAATTTTTACGGAGGAAATGATAGCACATTATGAGGATACAAAGAGCAACATCTTCTTTAGCCATTTGATAAATCGCAAACAAAAGGGTTTAATGGGGGAGCACATTGAAGACTTCCAAAAATTGAATATAAGGGTAACTAATATTCTATAGGAACATAGGATTGATCTCTTCATAGGTACTTTAAAGGATAACATCCAAGATGAAGTTCGTGTTTTCGAACCTGATTCATTGTAGAAGGCATTCAAGTTGGAAAGAAAAATTGAATGTAAAATTATGGCGACAAGGAAGCCTACCACTCACTTCTATAAAGATGGAAGTGTTGCTACTCCTAGATTTTCACAACCTACAAGGTTGACACCACAACAATTGGAAGAAAAAATACCAAAAGGGATTTTCTACATTTGTGATAGAAAATACACTAAAGGTCATAAGTACAATAAAAAGAAATTATTTTACATAGATTGTGAAGAGGAAGAATAAAATGAACAATAATCTTCAAAAGAAGAGGATATACACTAGGAACCAACCCTAGAAGAGGAAGAAATGAGTCCGACCATATCGTGTAATGCATTGGCAGGAATTAGCACTCCTCAAAATATCAATATTAAAGGACATATCAAGAAGAAAAAGGTAATAGTGTGTATTGATTTGGGTAGTGCATATATAATTTTATTCATTGTAAGGTAGCCAATGAATTAAATTTTTTCCTATACCCAGCACCAGAATGTCAAGTGATGGTTGCAAATGGAGGAACTATAAATTGCTTTGGAAAATGCCATAATATCAAGCTAACCATGGGGGAATATGTATTGAATAGTCCAATGCTTTCCATTCCTATGGGAGGTGGTGATGTTGTATTAGGAGTAAAATGGTTACAATTCCGGGACACACAACTTTTAATTTTTCAAGAATTTTTTTCTGAAATTTGTTTAGAAGGAAAGGAAGTCGAACTAGGGGTATTTCAGTAAAGTTGGGAAAGATAATAAGCTCTAATGTCATGACAAAGCTTCTAAAGAAAGAACAACTAGGCGTAATTGCAACAATTATGCTCACTAGAAGTTCCAATATCAAAATCATCTATTTCTCCAGATCTCCAAAAAGTCTTGGAAAATCATTCCAAGGTGTTTGAAACTCCCAAAGGACTCCCACCTATTTGTGATCATGATCATGTTATTCATTTTATTCTAGGAATTGTTCCTCCAAACATCAGGCCTTACATATATCCTTATGTCCAAAAGAGCAAAATTGAACGTATGAACGTATGATTGCAGATATGTTAGAGGTTGGTATAATTCAACCTAGTCAAAGTTCTTTCTCTACTCCAGTCGTATTGGTGCACAAGAAGTATGGATCATGGCACATGTGTCTGGATTATAGTGAGCTCAATAAGCTCACTATTAAAGATAAATTTCCCATTCTTGTAATTGATGAATTATTGGATGAATTACATGGAGAAATTTATTTTACCAAGTTGGATCTTCGTTCAGGATATCACCAAATTAGAATGAAGACTAAAGATATTCCAAACAACATTTCAAACTCATGAGGGTCATTATGAATTTTGGTCATGCCTTTTGGCCTTCCCAATGCACCTTCTACATTTCAAGGGTTGATGAATTCCATTTTCAAACCCTTCCCTAGAAAATTTGAGCTAGTATTTTTTGAAGATATACTAATCTACAATAGGTCTTGGAAGGATCATGTTCAACATGTTGATGGGGTGATCAAACTATTGCAGGAGAAACAATTATATGCAAAAATATCCAAATGTTTCTTTGGAGTACAAGATGTGGAATATCTGGATCATATTGTATCTCACGAGGGTGTTAAGGTAGACCCTAACAAAATTAAATCCATTAAAGAATGGAAAGTCCCCACAACCATAAACCAGTTGCGAGGATTTCTCAAGTTAACAGGGTATTATCGCAAGTTTGTTAAGAATTATGGGAGAATAGCAGCACCTCTAGCAACATTATTGAAGAAAGATGCATTTTCATGGACTCCTGAAGCAACTAAGGCCTTTGAACATCTTAAAGAGTCAATGTGCCTAGCACTGGTCTTAGCTACACCAGACTTCACAAAAACCTTTATTGTGGAATGTGATGCCTCAGGAAATGTAATTGGTGTTGTTTTAACGCAAGAAGGAAGACCCATTGCTTTTGAAAGTCGTCCAATCAAAGGAAAGTATTTACAGAAAGCTGTTTATGAGAAGGAAATGTTAGCAATATTGCATGCACTAAAGAAATGGTGAACTTACCAAATGGGAAGACACTTCAAGGTAAAACCTGATCATGATAGTCTTAAACACTCTTTGGAACAAAGACTATCTTCAGAAGAGTAGCAAAAATGGGCCACAAAGATGTTGCACACTCCAAGTAAGTTTCTTTTTATTTTTAATTTATTTTAAAATTTGAATAATTTCTAATAACTCTACATCATATCACAACTTTAGAAACACAATTCACCCAAAAAAAATATAAAAAATAGAGCCTTAGTCTTCCCTCCAAAAATTTAACTCTGAAGAGTCTAACACGACTTTTCTTTTTAACAATAAAACTTATTTGCTCAAAATTATATATATATATATATATATATATATATATATATATATATATATATATTCTAAACCTATTTACTTAAACTTATTTACTTATATAGTCAAAATAAAAATATATTTAGAAAATGAGTAACAATCTACTTTTACCTTTTTTTCCTTGCTTTATATATATAAAAACCTATTTATTTAAACTTATTTATCTATGTAGTCAAAATAAAAATATATTTAGAAAATGAGTAACGATTTACTTTTACCCATTTTTTTCCCTTCTTTTTTGGTTTTTCAATTCAAAATAACAAAGCAATTGGAAAAAGAAAAATTTCCAATTTCTCAATTATTTCTATTTTCTTTTATTTTCCTTCCCAGTAACCCTAACCAAAGCAATCCCTTCCTAAAACCAAAGCATATTTGACAGTCATTCCTGACTACAAAGTCAAGCCAGGTAAAGTATTCTCATATGTCAAAGTATTGTTTTATGTGCATAAGGGTCAAGCGAGGTCTCCTAACTTGCCTCGCCTTCTAAATTTTTCTAAGTATTCTTATATATTAAAGTATTGCTCTATGTGCGGACCAGCTCATATGAAGAAAATTTTTAAAGTATTGCTCTATGTGTGTACCTGTTGAAATGAAGAAAATTGTCAATGAATTATTTGATGTTCGAATCAAATGGATGAATTTCTAGCATTTTTGGCCCGATTTGGGCGTATTTGGTAACTATGATGCAGAGCGATGTAGAGGCAACTTTGTAGGAAATTGATTGAGTCTTGATACCAATGGATAATCAGAAAGTGATGAAAAATCAGAACAAAAGCATGGATTTGTTCTAATTTAAAACTTGAATGCAACAAAATTGCGTGAAAACTTAAAGATCTTGAAAGTATAATAATGGAAAAGTCAAGGTATAAAAACATTTTATTAATCAACCATCTGAAAAGGAGAGTAGTTCCAAAGCCTTAAGTGCAATAAGTACATTTATACTACATGACTTGATCAATATCACTGTCAAAATGTAAAGTGTTTATGAACATTTCAAAAATTCTGAGCATCTAGGGTGCAAAAGCTCTAGTAGAACATGTGCAGGAGGCTTAAAGAAATTGTTTACATGTTCTTTAAAAAAAGGGTGTTGTATATTTCGTGAGGGTAGGTTCATATACCATTTACGAACAGAAGAGTGGCAGAAACATTGTTAAAACAGGCTTTGAACTCATCAATGGAGGCCTATCTCTTGGAGTTGCTCCTCCTAGCATTGAATACATCAGTAAAGCTCACATAATACAAATGAATGGGAAAGTAACAACAATATATTATGATGGAAAAATGGACAAGTGCAAGATGAAGTCTATCAAGGGATCATTTTCAGAAATGTCGAATATGCATGCTCATCCAAGCCAACACAAAATTTGTCCATAACTTAGAGCTTATTGTTCATGGTAGCTAATATATGGATTTAGTTGAAGTTTTATATGAACTGAAAGATTTTGTAAAGCCTCTTATTCATGGTTGTGACCTAATAAGACTGCTACAAGATTACCCAAATCGAAGTGTTCCTTCAATATCCAGTAAAAGTGACCTATGGAAAAACTTGGAGACCAAAAATAGTGATAGCACAAATGCAGATCTTGGCATGTTGAAGAGACAAAAAATATACTCATAAAGGGTTCGCTCACTTCAGATCTACAAGTTAATTTAAAAGAAATTTCATATTTATACATATTAATGTTGAAAACAAGTCATACAATGAGTATGAGTACTAAATATACAACACGTTTTATGAGTTCAAAGGCTGACCAAAAATAACCATTGAATGGAACTGATTTGTGCAACCTTTGGAGTTTAGTGGCTGTAATTTATTGTTTGTTGGGGGTAGATCCGACCTCTGTTTGGTCTATTTTTATCCAAAAAAGGGACATACCATTGAAACATTTCTCCACACTTGGAGGTTGTATTCACTTTTGAGGAGAAGTGTGTTATGTTATGTGCCTTGTGCTGGCTGTAATTATGACCTCTCATAGAGGACTAAAATCTTGTTGACTATGCCTTGAAGTATAGGAAAGGCAAATATTTGCATGTTATGAAGAAGCAAAGGAGAAGACAAAACTTATAAAACTCCTAGCCTTAAGTGCCTATTCCAATGAAAATATATGCATACACTATATATACATGTCAAATTAAGGATCTAGTGGGTGTCAAGAAGCCTCATAATTTTTTAGCCATACCGAACTTTCCAAGAAAATTTAAGAGGACCGAACGTTAAAGTTATTATATCTATTAACTATGAACCATATACATTCCATGCGCATGACATGGAAAACCCGAGGAATTGTGCAGGGATTTCAATTGGATAATTTATAGTGAAAATTGTTATGGGGGGATAACAATTTTTTTAACTGTAGACAAAACTTAGACATGTGTAGGAGGTTTAATGAAACTGTTTACAAGTTCTTAAAAACAAAAATGTGTTGTATATTTCATGAGGGTAGGTTTAGATTCCATTTACAAAGGGAAGAGTGGCAAAAACACTATTGAAACAAGCTTTGAACTCATCAATGGAAGCCTATCTCTTAAAGTTGCTCCTTGTAGCATTGAATACATCAATAAAGCTCGCATAATACAAATGATTGAGAAAGTACCAACAATATAGTATGATGGAAAAATGGGCAAGTGTTGTACGAAGTCTGTGAAGGGATCATTTTCAGAAATTTTGAATCTGTATGCTCATCCAAGCCACACACAAAAATTTTATATAACTTATGGCTTACAGTTCATTGTAGCTAAACTATGGCTTTATTTGAAGTTTTATATGAACTAAAAGGCTTTTTAAAGCCTCTAATTCATTGTTGTGACCTGATAAGGCTGCTACATGATTACCCAAATTGAAGTGTTCCATCAATATTGAGTAAAAGTGACCTCTAGGAAAACTTGGAGACCGGAAATAATGATAGCACACATGCAAATCTTGGCATGTTGAAGAGCCAAAAAATATACTGAGATAGGGTTCACTCAATTCATATCTAGAAATAAATTTAAACAAGAAATTTTATATTTATATATATTAATATTGGAAACAAGTCATACAATGAGTATGCGTACTCAATATACAACAAGTTTTCTGAGTTGAAAGGCTGACCTAAAACAACCACTCAATGGAACCGATTTGTGCAACCTTTGATGTTGAGTGGTTGTATTTTCTTGTTTCTTGAGGGTAGAGCCGACCTCTATTTCACCAATTTTTTTCCTAAGAAAAGGACCTACTATTGAAACCCTTCTCCACACTTAGAGGTTGTATTCACTTTTAAGGAGAAGTGTGTGATGTTATGTGCCTTGTGTTGGCTATAATTATGACCTCTCATGGAGGACTAAATTTTTTTTGCCTATGCCTTGAAGTATAGGAAAGGAAAATATTTACATGTTATGAAGAACCAGATTAGAAGACAAAACTTATAAAACTCCTAGCCTTAAGTTCCTATTCCAATGAAATATTTGCATACACTATATATACATGTCAAATTAAGGATCCTGTGAGTGTCAAGAAACCTCATAAGTTTCAAGCCATGCATCATGAAGCTCAAGCCATGCTACATACCATTCACCAAACCTTTCATAAAATCAACACATCACTTCTCAAAACCATTCACCCACATTTAAATCAGTTACCATGAAACCATGCTTATCACACAAAACAATATGCTCCTCCAAACTTTTCATGATTTACATAAACAATATCAAACACCAAATTCACCAACTAACAATAACATGTAATTCCACTGATTATTCCAAGTGAAATACTCCACAATTTGAAACCATCAATAATTTTACAAATACCATACACTTAAGGTTTAACACAATTCATGATTGACTTTAGACATGCGCATGCACACTTACCATCTGGGCAAATTTCATTTACTACCTCTCAACATAACATTTCCATTTTTGGTGCTTTCCACCAACATAAAGGCAACTTAAACATTCAATCATAAGTTTTTCCCTTATCATCCATTGACCTGATTTAGAATCTATATGTAATCAGATGCCTTCCTCCTCCAACCAATATTATGCTATAACGTTGGCATAAACTATGATTGTGTTTTTTATAACAAAACTATAATGTCCCTCTCCTTGAACTTGTGATGTGGGTAGGGAACTTACCTTTGCATATATATTTTTGTATAAACTACGAAATTTACACCATCACAATGGTAGCAAATAGCTCTTGATTTTTAATATATTTAAGCCACTTTAATGGTGCTTGCACTCTCATAAATTGACTCTTCAGCTTGCACATATACCTGTGACACCATATAGATTAAGTAAGAACTCAATCACAATGATAGGTTGAATATAAATGCTTGTGCTCTATGACACTCTGTGCCATGGTACTTAATTTTCCTCCATCATATAGTCATTCACTTGTAAATAACAAATGATCAACACCCTTGTTAGATACACCTAGAACTCACACAATAAACCTTGATCTATTAATGCTTCAGGTAGCTATAATAACAATTTCACAATAGTTAAACTTCGATTTCGCTGAAAGTGAAAATGCTAAGCTAAGTAATCACTAATTATGGACAAAACATAAATTGATACTTAGAGGAAGAAACAACTATAATGAAATATGCAATTCAAATAATTCTCAACAAGTAACTATCAAATAAAAATAAATGGCCTGATAGAATAAATAAATAAGTAATGCTAAAAGAAGCAAACAAGTGTACTATAAAAAAGTATTAGAAACATGAAAACTAAATACAAGTAATATTAAATGTAAAATAAAGCATCAAGAAAATGTAGGTAATGTGGAAGGGTATGATTAAAGAGTACCTCTGTGGCTAATTCTAAATGTTGTTGCAAGTGTACAAATAGGCCCTAGATTTTGTAGCTTCCCATAGTTTACTTCACCAACCACACTTGTTGGAAGCATTTCCTTGAGCCTCGTCTTTCCATCATTAGGGATAAATCTATACCACAATCATATCATGTCTATATGATCTTGAAACAATCAACATATTAAAGACAAGGGCCATGGTTAGAGGAAACTCTTAGCACAAAAATTAGCTTTAAAATCCAAAGATAAACTCTGTTGAAAAAAAAATCTTAAACGATAACATATGTGCATAGATGTTTATGTGAACCTAGTGTTGTTGCTCCCTAAAAGCATACACGAAGAGTCTAACAATTCCTCCCATGGAATCTAGATGAACATTCTTTCATGCCTTCTGTAATATTTGTTTTGATAACTCAATAAACGTTTATAAGTATTTTTTGTTGAAATGACGATGAGCCAGTTGTACACAATCAAAATCTTTGGATTGGAAACAACAATGACTCAAAATAAAACATCAAAGAACTTCCTGCCTAGAGTGCACCAATACTAACCTCATATATAAGCAATCCCCACAAAACTGGCCTTGACGTAAGTCACATTTGTTGCAATGTGTTCGTAGCCCAGGTATCTTCTACCTGAAATTACAATAACCAGACATCCGTATTAATGTAAAACGTTGGTCATTGACATTTTTTCACAAGACCCTATTATAACCGTGGGGCACAAGAACCTCAAATCCTCAGCCATACGATGAAAAGCTAGCAAAAAAGTATATTATTAATTGGAAACTATATGAAATAGGTGTCTCAATATATGCAGTAATCATTGTCCATTTGAAAGAAGGGTTTCTATAATTAGTAGAAGGGACTAAGAACAACATTAGAGACTAATGAAAAAGAAAAATATAGTATGAGTCTCATCAGTTCACTTTTCGAAAGAGAAATGTTCTCTAGTAATTAATGACCAAGTAAAATATGGTACAAGTCTCATCAATTCAATTCTTCAAACATAAACATTCTCCAGGTGGGTGACACTTCAATCTAATACAACATGCACTTAGCCCTAGGGAAAAATTCCATTAGAACAACATAACATCGAAATATCATTACCTGCACTAATGACATGTCTTTCCCAGAACAGAGCCATAAATCTTGTTTCCATCAAGCCCATACCCATCTTAGAAAAGAACCCATTCAGTCTCGCATGACCCTAAAATTTTCTCATGCTCTTCTATGTAAATCTCAGGTTTGTTTCCCTGTTGAAGCGGACGAATGGACCTCGAAACATAATTTCTTTAAACGTTGGCGAAATTTCCACATATGAAACAGGGGTAACATTCTTTCATGCTTTATGTAATATTTGTTTTGATAACTCAATAAAGATTTATAAGTATTGATGAGAGAGTTGTGCACAATCAGAATATTTGGATTTCAAACAACAATGACTCAAAACAAAAAATCAAATAGTTGTCTGCTCAGAGTGCACCAATACTAACCTCATAAGAAATCCCCACAAAATTGGCCTTGACGTAAGCTGCATTTGTTGCAATTTGTTTGTAGCCCAAGTGTCTTCTGCCTAAAATTAGAATAATCAGGCATCAATATTCATGTAAAACACTAGTCATTGACATTTTTTCACAAGACCCTACTCTAACTATGGGGCACAAGAACCTCACGTCCTCAACCATACGGTGCAAAGCTAGCAAAAAAGTATATTATTAACCGGAAACTATCTGAAATAGGTGTCTCAATATCTGCAGTAACCATTGTCCATTTCAAAGAATGGTTTCTATAATTAGTTCATGGGACAAAGAACAACATTAGAGACTAATGATGAAGCCAAATATAGTACGAGCTTTATCATATCACTTTTCTAAAGAGAAATGTTCTCCAGTAATTAATGACCAGGTCAAATATGGTACAAGTATTATCAGTTCATTTCTTCAAAGAGAAACATTCTCCAGGTAGGTGACACTTCAATCTAATACAACATGCACTCAGGCCTAAGGGAAAATGCCATTAGAACAAAATCACATTGAAATTCCATTACCTGCACTGATGAAATGCCTTTCCCTGAATATAGTCATAAATCCTATTTCCATCAGGCCCATACCCATCTTGGAAAAGAACCCATTCTGTCTGGCATGAACCTAAAAGTTTCTCATGCTCTTCTGTGTAAATCTCAGGTTTGTTTCCATGTTGAATAAGATGAATGGACCTCGAATCATAATTTTCTTTAAACGTTGGTGGAATTTCCACATATGAAACAAGGGTAACATTTTGTAGCGTGCAAATTGAACAAATGTAAAAAAATATCTACACTCCTTGAAAAGCTAGTTACAATGAAAAAAATTGAATCTTAAAAAAACAACCAAATATATGTATACATCTCACTAAATCCATTTTTGAAAAGAGGAAAGACTTAATGGCCAAAACTTAAATCAAGTGGCGAAATAAATGAATAAACCTATCAGACAGGAAAACATTGTGAGTGGGTTGAATAGGGGGTTGCCTTGAAGAACGCCTACAGGTGTAGGGCTCAAAACAAGCCTACTCTCTGGAATTGCATGGAATGGCCTTTGGCGCTTTGCAGAAATCTTCTTGGATAGACTTTGGCATAGATTAGGCAAACCCAACTGCTCCATTCACTTCGTGTTCTCCTCTATACGTGCATTCCTGATATGTTCATAATACACTGTCTGCAACTATGAATGTCTTAGGCAAGCCCAACTGATCCATTCACTTCTTGTTCACATTCCTAGTATGCTCATAATCCACCGTTTGCGGTTGCGAATGTCCTCCCTCCTCCATTTTTGCTACTACTTCGATAACAATACCTTAGGATGGGCAAGGAAGGGCAGAGTTGAAGGTAAGTACAATTTTCTAAGAAATATCCTCTCCCAACTCTGAGCTTTTATTCTTTACTGTGATCGCCTCTACTACAAATATCACTTCTTGTTCTACTTCTCAGTTGTGATATAAAAGAATACATATCAAAACCATTACGCAGTGAAAGAGCCATTACGTGAAAGAGCCTGACAGATCTCAGTGGTATGCAATGAAAGAGGTGGTGTGATAAAGTAACTCGTTCGTACGACAACCCTCGTATTGGCGAGCCGGAAAGCATATTATTTTTAGGCCGACGAATCTGCTACAATGTCTTGAGGAAGAACCTCATAATAAAATGCATATTGACATAGTTATAAACAATTTTTAAAACAATTATATAAATATATATAAATATATATATATATTCAATATTATTGAAATTAAATTTGTCATGAGTAAAATTCAAATTGATTTTCATTTTAGATTTAATGGCTTTTTGCCAAAATGAGAGACCTTAAACTAATGAATTTTTTCTTGGACACCAAAGTGAAATATATTTTTGTGCTCAAAAGGTTTCTTCGTAATACAATTTGATATACAAAAGGACATGGACTTTGTACTTCAAGAAGGGCCATTTTTCTAAGGTAATGCAAGATTGTTTATCACCCCATGGTTCCCAGAGTTCAATTCCATATCTATGGTGGTCACTACCATGCCAATTTGGGTGAGGCTGCCAAATCTTCCCCTTCCCTTCCGACATCATCAAGCTCTGGAAGACATAGGTAATGCACTAGGTGAATTAAAAAAAAAAAGATATGGAAAAAACAAAAAAAACTCTTTTCACTTTTTCCATAATATGTGTGGAAATAGATTTGAGAAAAGGACTTCCAAATCATATTATATTGAAGCACAATAATTTGCATGGTCTACTAGGAAAAAAAGACATTTAGATGTTGTGAAAGTTTTCAAATAGGTCACCTATAGAATTTTTGTCCGTTGGCAAAGAAAAGTCCAAAAAATAACAAAGTAGCAACTATACTAACCAAAAGGATGGAAATTTATTGAGAATCCTCCTTCAAATGATGAAGAAGAATAATCTAAAGAAAATGTTCAAGAACAAGTGGAAGAGGAAAACACAACTCAGACTGAGCAACAACAAGTTGTCATGGTACAATAGACTACGGTCATTGTGTATGAGGTTGAAAAGGATCTTGAAGACTTTAGGACATTGGATGGATCAGGTGGATCCAAGTGAGCACATGTTTCATAAAGTTAAAATTCTGACAAGGAGGCTCCACTGGTGAGACTAGATTTGGCTTCAGTTACTGTTGAACTAGATTCTGACAATTGGAGAAAAATGCACAAATAAAAAAGATAAAGATAAAAACTTTTCACTGGTGAGCCATAATATTTATGTACATAGTTTGCTATTTTCATTGTTTTCTAAGGAATATTGTATGAAGATTTCTCATGGCATAGTTGTTTTCTTACTCTTTTAATTGGTCCTTTATTAGATTTCAAATGCATATATATTAGAAGACTTCTCATGCCATAGTTATTTTCTTGCTCTTTTAATTGATCCTTTATTATATTTCAAATGCATATACATTAGATGTAATTTATGTTTTTATTAATATAAATTAGGGTTTTTTTCCTAGAAAAATATAAAACAAAATAAAATAAAATTTAGATTTATTTTAATTAATCAAGAAAATAAATTAATTATACTAAAGAGTTTTAAGGATAATCAAGAATATTAATTCCTCTAATGGATGCAAGTTGAATTGTCTAGTGAACCCAAACTAAAATCTAATTTGCTTTTTATTGATTAGGAATTCATCTTTCACTAATATGAGAAAAATGATTCAAAATACAAAACACATTTTCTAATGGATATTATTTTTTATAGATATTATCTGAATTCAGAATTCTAATTTCATATTGAACTAAAATTTAAATTATTTAAATCGATTAAGAACTCATTTTCCTATAATATAAAGAAATAGAGTAATGGTGTAAGATTTAAAACTCTTTACCTTAAATTAATGATAAATGGATCAATATCAATTAATAAAAAGTAAAGATAAGACAATATCTAAATTATAATACATTTATGATTTTTAAAATAAAAGATTTTATTTTATAAAAAAATATTAAATAGAACAAATATATATATTGTATAATATAAATTAACATGACTTTTTTATATGTTGAGCTCAGTCGTAACCTTCTTTGTCGTTAGTCCTCTTCTTTGACCCCGCCATGCGCTTCTTCTGTAGGGTTCTAAACCTTTCCAAGCCCGGGTGGAAGCGCCAATATCAGCCCCCCCACAGTGGCGGGAGGGGCCACAATGCTTCCACGACACAATGAACCGAACCCCCTTCATGCAAGGACATCCTCTCATTGGATAAAATGGCTCCTCCTCAACTATGGAAACCCAAGTTATGGGGGAGCAGTGGCAAGCAAAGGAAGGTTGAAGTCATTGCCTTCCTAAGGCAACAATCAACCCCAATTTTTTCATCCCTGACAACTTCCTGGAAAAAGTTCAATGATACATGAAAGATCATGCAGTTATTTATAAATTCTTGGGGATCTGGCTTAGAGAGAAAGATATTCTAGCCTGGATCCAGAACAAGTGGTCCCCAAGTAGAAATATTGAGCTTCGAATCAAGGCCAAAGGTTTCTTTACTGTGATCTTTGAAGATCTGGAAGACCGCAAGCAGATCTTTGAAAACAGATCATATTTTATGGGAATTGAAAACCTATTCAATCGCTATTGGGAGGAATGCTACAACCTGGACAAAGAATAATTCACCATGGCTCCTGTCTAGGTATGAATCTATTCCCTCCCTGATGATTTCTGGGAACCTGACATCCTGGAAGGAATCGGGAACTCAATAGGAACATTTGTTAAAACCTCGGAGATCACCAAACACCGACAGCATGCAACCTATGCCCAAATATGTGTTGGAATAAGAACATATCACAACCGTTGTCGAAATCCATCGATCTAATCCATCATAATTCTACATGGACCCAACCACTAGATTATGATCACGTCCCTTTCAAATGTCGCAGGTGCCATGAATATGGCCATCTCTTCCGCAACTTCCCATTAACAGTACCATAAGATGATCGTGAAGTTGTAGTGGGTAAGGATGGTGACGATTTTCAATCCATTCAAGGGCGTCGATCCAGGGCCACTCTACCACAACAGTCCAATCCTTCAGATCGCTCAGCTCCCTAATCACAGTTCTACCCCCAGAATCCTCAAGTGTTGTCCTCCTCCCCTCAGCAGGTGCCTCTCGAATCTAAAAACCCCTTCGCGGCTCTGGTCGATGAATCCCTGGCCCTCGTCCTCCCCCCCCCCCACCGCTCCCCTCCCAATCCCTTCCCCCTTCATCCCAAGGAGTTCAAAAATTTATGGACATCGACATGCTACTCTCCACCCAGGAGACAAGTTATCTCCAAGAGAAAGATCCCTGAGCACATTGATCCATATCGACACATCTAGGAGGTCTTGAGGCAAACGAGTAAGATCCTAGAAGCCAAGGAGTGACACAATAGGCTCAGTGTAGAGGAGAAAAATTTTCTATAAATATTCAAAAGATCAAGCAAGATAGGCATCAAATATATCCCAAGTAATAAACTGAATCATTTTGACACCCTTGTCAACCAATGGGCGGCTCGTTTTGGATGAGTGGACTCTGATCTCCACAAAACGGGCATAGAGGGAAACCCTCTTAGCATAAAAATCCAAGACCCTAAGGGATATGAGAAGAGCAAGAAGGATCACAAATCTACCAAAGAGCTTATTCGTGAAGCTGGAGAAATTTTGTTAAACTCAGGACAGATGGGAGAATTGATGGATTTATTTCCCAGATATGTCGTTCCTTCCTCATGAAGATCATGTCATGGAATATCAGGGGCTTTAGCAACCCCGGGAAGGTCCGCTCCCTTAAAGAAAAAAATATGAAAGTACAAACCATAGATAGTTATTATATAGGAAACAAAGGCTCCTGCCAAAAAAGCTAAGGAAAACAACTAAAGATGATGGAGGAATAACCAAGCTATCATGATAGAAGCCACCAGATCTGTAGGGGGCATAGAAATTATTTGGGACCCAGAGTGTGTTATCCTATAAGAATGGGTCAGCACCAAATTCACACTGCCAACCTCAATTCATTTGATAGGCGAACACCGGTGGAGGAGCCTAACCATATTCTATGAGCTGGCTACGCCTCGCAAGAAATATGTTTTCCTTGTGCATCTTCAAAGTCTCAGCAGGGTATGGGCCAAGTAAGACTGGATCCTAGGAGGGGATTTCAACTTGATTCAAAACTTGGAGGAAAAGTGTTGGGGATTTTGTCCTTTAGACCCATCCTCACATGCCTTCAATGACACTATTGAGGATCTCCACCTTGTTGATTTCATCCCCTCACAAGGTATCCATACCTGGAACAATCGAAGAGGGGGAGAGAACCAGGTCGCCTGTAGACTCAATAGGTTCCTCTTCTTGGAGCAACTTATCATGACAGACCCCCGACTCTCGTCTGATATCCTCCTTTCCATTGGCTCATATCATTGGCCTATCAGTGTGGATCTATCGTCTTCTACCCCCCTCAGAGACATATGTTCTAGTTTGAGAGTTTTTGGTTGCGACACCCAGGATTCGTGGACCAATTAGCTTCATGGTGGATAGCCCTGGGTACACCACCTGGTAACAAAATGAAATCCTTTCAGAAGAGGCTACAAGGCCTCAAAGACCATATCAAAGCTTGGAACCGGGAAACTTTTGGGAATATTCTTGAGGAAAAGAGGAAGTTGGAAGCCATCCTGGAGGAAGTAGAGCAATGAATTATGTAGGATGACCACACAGAAGAGATGGTTGAAAAAGAAGATCTCTTGACCAAGGACCTGGAAAAACAGAAGTAGCTGGAGGAAATAATATGGTGGTAGAAATTCAAAATTCAGTGGTTGAGAGAAGGGGAACAAAACACAAAATTATTCCACCAATCCATGATCCAACGTCGGCAAAGAAATAGAATCACCCACCTGCAGGAAGCCGACAGCTCCCAGCTAGACCGCCACGAAGACATAGAGACAGAGCTGTAAGCCTTCTTCTCTTCCCCATTTCAGGATGAAGGCTATGACATATTGGAGGCTCTACGTAAAGTTACTAAGCATATCCCCTCTTTTATCTCGCAAAACCAAAATGAAGCTCTTCTAAGCCCCATCTCCCTTTCAGAAGTAGAGGAAGTCATGAAGGTTCTGCATTCAAGTAAGGCCCCGGGACTGGACGACTTTACTGCAGAATTTTTCAAGGCTGGATGGTATTTCCTTAGTCAAAACATATGGGAGTTGGTGGAGGAATCAAGGCAGCTCAGACAGGTATGGTCCGGCCTTAATGCCACTTTCATTGTCCTCATCCCCAAATCGAAGGAGGCAACAATACCGAGGGATTTCAGGCCTATCTCCCTATGCAATGTGATTTATATGATTCTTTCCACCATCATGGTCTGCGGGCTCAAGCCATTGCTTCACCGCATCATTAGTCATGAGAAATTGTGGTTTGTGGAGGGACGTCAAATCCTAGATGGCATTGTCTCAGCGCATGAGACCATCCACTCTATCAAAATGCATAAGCTCTGTGGAATGTTGCTGAAACTAGATCTATCGAAAGCATATGATCAACTTAGCTGGGATTACCTACTGGAAACCCTGCAAGCCTTTGGTTTTGTAGTTGAATGGATTCAATGGATTAAATCAATGATTTCCACTATGTTTTTCTCCATTCTCATAAATGACATGCCATCAGAAACCTTCCAGTCCTCAAGGGGTATTCATCAAGGTAACCCAATCTCCCCCTTCCTATTTATTATTGTTGCAGAAGGGTTTGGTAGCTTACTCAAGGCCGCTAAACAATCCAATCAGATAATAAGGCTCCATCTACCTGGATCAAATGTTGACATGACTCATCAGCAATTCGTGGACAATAACCTCCTCGTTGGTGCTTCCACTCTGAAAGAAGCCTCCCAAAGCAAAATCATCTTAGAGGACTTCCAAGAATCCTCAGGTATGCTCCTCAACAAGCTTAAGTCTAATATATATTTCTTCAATACTCCCCATCCAGTTCAAGCCTGCTTAGACAGAACCATGGGTTTCAATATTGGCTCTCTACCCTCCAAATACCTAGGTGTTCACCTCCTGTTCAATCTACTGTGCATTGCCCCCTGGAAATACCTTTGTACAAAATTGTCTAGCAATCTCTCTAACTGGACTTTCCGGGTCCTAAACCTTATGGGATGAGCCACCCTTCTCAAATCTGTCCTTCAAGAAATTCCCCTCTACCATTTGTTTGCTCTACCGACCCCGAACTACATCTACTTGGAACTCATTGCCTTATTCCAATGATTCCTCCGGGGAGGTACTCCGGATGATAGAAAGTGGCCTCTTGTGGCCTGGCATAAGATGTGTCTCACAAAATTGATGGGGGGTTTGAGCTTGAGGGACCCTACTATTCTCAACGCAACTCTGGGGGCCAAACTCTGGTGGCGCTGGTTGAAATGAGGACCAGAACTATGGAAGACTATTTGGTCTCACAAGTATGGCTAGGGGAGAACTCAACGTGAAATCCTTCACACACCCCTCCATATCCAAGGGTTTGTCATCTAGAACCTTGCCAACACTAATATCGACCTAATTCAAACGTACTTCTTCTAGGAGGTGCACGATGGGAAAACTGGATGATTTTGGGAGGACTCTTGGCAGAAATCCCCCCGCCTTTATCAAGGCCATTCTTTGGTGGATCTCATGCCCCTATTCCATTCTTGTGGAGCTATGACAATAAAATATTATTGGCGTAACCAACCAGACAAGCATGGTTGGCACCAATGGAAAACTGCAAAAGATTGGCTTATAGACCTACCTTGTCAAGGGTCTGATTGGCTTGCCCAGTAACTTGCCTAGCAAAAAATCCATGACTCTCGGGGTTTGGACAAATTAAGATGGGGCCTCTCGACGTCCAGGGTATTTTTAGTCAAGGAAGCTTATCTCCTTCATGCAGCGGTGTCGGTCATCCCCAACACTCAGGTTTGGAAGAGAATATGGACCAGTCATATTTGGCCGAAAGTGGCCCACTTCCTTTGGTTAGTTGTTCATAAACACATCTTGACATGGTTCATCTCCTTAAAATGGGTTTTATCGGGTCATCCATGTGGTTCCTTTGCAAGCAGGCCGAAGTAACTCAACATAACATCTTCATGGAATTCCCCTTAACTAAACTGGTCTGGTCACAAGCCTTTGATATTTTTGGCCCCATCGATGACTTCCCTGCCACCACTAGAGCCTTGCTCAAAGATTGGTCGACCCTCAAATTCTCCAACCCAGTGGTCCCCAGAGCATGGTGGCTCCTCCCTAATCTCCTACTTTGGAACACTTGGAAGGGGAGAAACTATTCTATCTTTGAGAATCAAGCCCCTTCTTCCTCTCTCATCTAGTCCTCCACCTTATACAACATTCGGGAATCCATTCTCGTGGAACCTTGGGACCATCCATACTGGGATGTGGGTCCGCCCGATCTAGCCATCCTGCATCTCCTGAATCTCTCCTCCAACATGGTCCACCCTCACTCGAATCAAGGCCGCCCTTCCCCTCGTCTTGTTTCTCCCTCCCCCCTCTGGCTTGTATTCAAATTAATTTTTATGGATCCTCTAAGGGAAACCTAGGTCAGTCGGTATATGGTGGCATCCTCCGAGATGAAAAAGGGTAACCCTAGGCAGCGTATGCAGGATCTATCGACACATCGACAAATAATGTTGCAGAACTAACTGGGTTGGGAGTGGGGCTGAATCTAGCGAGAGACCTCAGTTATAAACATCTATGCGTAGTTGGGGACTCTTAGATGATTCTGGATATCACCCAAAAAATCATTAACGGCTTGGATCATCAGAAAATAGCTAAGAGATGGTAGTTGGATGCCCAACTTTCATGCATCAAAGGTCTCATCAGTCAAATGGAATACACCACTATGAGCCACGTGCTTCGTTCAGGAAACAAAGTGGGAGTTTGGCTAGACAACAGAGGCATGAACAAGCCAACTCATGAATTTCATGAAATTTGGGACAAACTACTCTCAAAAGCAAACTTGGAACCTAGTGAAGGCTGAGATATCCAAAGTCTCATGGATGAATACCTTCAAGTCCCCACTGGCTGTGTCCAATCACCAGGACAAGTTGGAGGTGGGCAGTTAAGGCTCGCCCGGTCCCCAGCCACGTGCCCGCCAACTCACTACCCTCCCACGCGCAAGTGGTAAAGGGCCTTAGGGCAAGTGCTCCTACGGCAGGTAAGCAGATTTTTAAGGGCGAGATGGACGTCGTTTAGGGCATTTGGTTTCTACAGGCGATGGTGAAGGTAAATGCTTTGGATTGTGTAGAAGAGCAAATGCGAGCTCTCAAGCCCTGGCTTGAGACGAGGAGGGCGATAGGTCCATCGGGTAGCAGTGGTGAGAGGTTGGTAGCTGGGAGGCAACCTAATAACGCAATGGGAATGAGCACGCTGCACCAGGAGGAAGGCAAAGGTGGTGGAGGTGAATTCAGTGTGGAGAACACATCTCTAGATGAGAGGTTCTAGTACTCATCCTAGGTGCCTACTCATAATTTGCAGACTGCGCAGCAGCAATTCCTCCTTGTCTCAGCCTCAGGGTGATTCTGCCTTGGGCTCATGGAGCATTCAGGCTCTCCTGCAATTCAAATCTGTGGGTGGTGGAGCTTCTGCACCACCTTGGATGGAAGTATGGAGACTAGTGGCGGTCGTGTGTCTCTCGTCTACAGGGCTCGGGATGCATTTAGTGACAAGCTCAACCGAGGGTGCAGGGGTGGAGCATGGGTTTCATGCGTCGTGGGAACTAGGGTGACTTGGCGCTGCAACCTAACTCATCAAGAGGAAGAGGAGGGTGGCTGCATGCTGCGCAAACATGGCCGGGCTCGGCGTGGTGGTCTTGGATGCAGCGTGGATAACCGCGAGGTACCAGGGGACTCGAGCTCCCACTCGAAGTCTACATAGAGCCATCAATCAGAAGCGGCCATGGCAGTTTCTGTAGCCCAATATCCACGCCATATTGAGGCTCCAGCCACCCTTGAATCCATTTCCACTCAGCTCAGGTAGATCCAGCTTGATTTGGACACCCTGTGTGAAGAAAGGTACGATGATCAAAACGAATTAGTGGCATACATCAATGTTGTTCAAAACCTGCAGACAGAGACACTTGAGGCTCTGGAGAGTCTGCATTGTTTACTGAGGCGCTCCTAAGACCACCTCCGAGCCCTGGAGACTCAAGTGGATCACATCAGCTACAATATGTGCCATCGGGCTCATCTCTATGTGGCTTCTCCACCTGGCCCCCTGCACCCACCCCCATGTTGATAGTTTCGGTATGTTTATTTTGTAATTTTGTGCAGCAAATAACCAAGAGCTTCGAATCCCTTTGCAAGCACCCAAGTTCTTACAGGAAATGCATACCTTTTGGGTTGACTAAATTTAATCCAACCATTGTGGCTCCTACTGTAAATTTTCTCTCTGATATGATAATATAATACAGGCTTTGACCGACAAAAAAAACATGATTTTTTCATATTTTATTTATAGATATTGAAATAGAAAATTATCGAAACACAATAAGAAGGATGGAACATAGTATTAAAAATAGGTCGGTTCAAACTGGTAACCTATCAAACTAGCCGGTTCACTGGCCCGTCGGGTCAAACTGATAGAAAAAACCCAATTAAGGATGGCTTGTGACCAAAAAAACTGGTCCAACCAGTGATAACCAACTGGTTAGTTGCCATGACCATGGAGGGACCCACCGAACGTAGTTTAGGAAGGTTTTAGTTCGTTTTGGAGGGAAAACAAGGGTTGTTTCCCTCTAAAAACACCCCCTCCAATATTTTAAAAGGAGGTTACTCCTCTCATTTGTCTCACACATCTCATTTGGAGCTTTTGTGAGTTTGATTGAGAGCTTGGTGAGTGTTGAGTTTTTGCTAGAGTAGTGGAACAAGAAAGAGATTGAGCTAAGTAGTAGTCATCATGCCTTCAAAATCCAGGTATACTGCATGTGCTCATTGTGATCACTGATATGATTGATGGAAAAATTATCTGCAAATATTGCCAAAAATCTATTCCAGGAGGGGGTATTTATAGGTTTAAGCAACACTTGGCTGGGATAGGAGGCCATGTAAAGCCCCGTGGAACAAAAAATAAAGTAATAGGGAATTTTAGGGTAGAATACCTCCAGAAGCTTGAGACTCAAGTCACTGAACCATGAGAGAATTTTCTGACACGAGCAGTTGCAAAGTTTGGGAGTCGAAACTCAACCATCTAAGTTTGATCATGATGAGAAGTTTTAAGTGATAATGTTGATCACTAATATCATATATGTAGACTTTTAGTAGGAAAGTAGCCCCATAGTCTGTAGGCTTTTTTTTTGTTGAGATTCAAGAAGATGATGAAGATTGGTGAAAATTAGTCACCTTCACTAAGTGGTCCCGCAGGGTATTTTTAGGTGTAAGTCCATCTTTAGACATGGTGATCATATTTCAGAAGTTGCAGGATGTTATTTGTGGATGGTTGGCCAAGTTGGAAAAATAGATGAAATTCTATTTTTAGAATACTGGGTGAAGTCTATTTATAGATTGTCGATCTAAAAATAGATGTGTCAATTATTATTAGCCCTTAATAATAATCAGACTCTAAATATCAACTTATTCTCTTGGAGCACTTTATTTCAGTGTACAGATTTGGAAAATCAGCAGGATGAAGGAATTACGCAATTCCTAGGGTTTACTGGTGGTTCATGCATGGAGGACTCAGTTAGAACTGAAGTGGAAAAGTTATGACAGAGTGGGAAGAGTAGTTCATGGAGTTGTTATTCAATTTAACTTAGTTAAGTGAGTTGAACTTAGTTGAGCTAGTTGTATCTAGTCTAACTGAAAGATACAGTAGTGAGAGTTAAGTGAATTAATTAGTTAATTAATTTATAACTAATAACTCATTAATCAACTTAACATAAACAACAATTAGCTACAGTGCATGTCAGTTCCAGTGGAGACCTAGTGGAGAGATAGGTGAAAGGGTGAGATGGACTATCTGTTGTGACTATAATGATGCATTGGTTGCATCACACACATTGGAGTTGCCAATGAGGATTGCGCAGTCAAGGCAAGGTAGATTCGAATTAATTCAAGGGTCCTCTTTAGCAGGGATTGCGGAGTGGAGGTAGGCTATCAAGTGGCAAGAAATTAGTGCATGGATTTGCAGATTTCTTCATGTTAGTGTGTGACGATTGATTGTACTGAGAGCTTGATGTACTAATATTTGTATGAGATTGTTACATGATCTCCATGATACATAATATATGATAGTTGGGGTTTTTAGCTTCAGGCTTTCCCGCTAAACAACTGTGTTATGTGCAATTGTTTTTATTGCTTCATGTGTTTGCAATTGAATTTTAAATTTCCGCAAAAGATTAACAGTGGAAGGATTCTGTATTTAGCAAGAAGATAAATATTGTTAGATCAGGAGAATTTGGATATATACGTGCATATTTTATATAATTTCTACATGGTATCGAAGCAATGTTAATTCTTGAAGATTGCAATTGTGAAGAATTGTTGAGTTTGTGATGGTGGACAATTCGAATTTGCTGCAGAAAATTGTTGAGATTGCAACAAGACGATGAGCTTAGTGAAAAGAAGTCGCCTTCACTAAGTGGGCCTACAGGTTATTTTTGGCACAAGTCTATTTTTAGACTATGTCTATTTTTAAACATGTCGATCATATTCTATGAGTTGCAGGATGATATTTGTGGATGGTTGGTCAAGTTGGAAAAATAGATGGACTTATATTTTTAGACATATTGGGTAGAATCTATTTTTAGATTTCCAGTATAAAAATAGATATGTCGAATATTATTCGGTCTTAATAATATTTGGACTATAAACATTATCTTATTCTCTTGGAGCACTTCAGTTAAGTGCACAGATGTGGCACAGGAGCTGACAGAATGAATTACGCTATTCCTGAGGGTTAAGTGGAGCTATTGCATGGATACTTCAGTTAGAACTCATGTGACAGAATTTGGTGGAGTTATTGAGGTAGTTGGTGGAGTTGTGTTCAGTTTAAATGAGTTAAACATAGTTGAGCTAGTTGTATCTAGTCTAACTGATTGATACACTAGTGAGAGTGGTGTGAATTAATTATTAATTAATTCACTAATTATTAACTTATTAATCAACTAAAGAATGCATCAGTTAACTACAGTGCATGGACAGTTTCAGTGGAGACCAATGAAGAGGTAGGTGAAAGAGCAGTGTGACTATCAGTTGTGACTATAATGTTGCATGATTTGCAACAACCAGTAATTGGAGATGCCAATGAGGATTGTGTGAGAAAGGCTGGACCAATTCAAGTTCATTCAGATCCATTCTTCAGCAGTGATTGCGCAGTAGAGGCAGGCTATCAGGTGGCAGAGATTGGAGCATGTGATTTGCTAGATCGAGCTTGATTAGTGTGTAGCAATTGGAGATTATACTAAGAGCTTGTGAGGAGCTTTGTATAATGATTGTTACATGATCTCTATGATATATAGTATACAGATAGTTCAGGGTTTTCAGCTTTAAGCTTTCCCATAAAATATTGTGTTCATATGTGTGATTGTTTATGGTTTTAATGTGCGCATGCGATTGTTTTTATTTCCGCAATTAATGATCAATGGTAGAAGAGATTTTGTATTGTGCATGAAGTTAAAATGGTGTGTGATCAGAAGAATATTGGATGTATAACATATCATTTATATAAATTTATACATGGTATCAGAGCGATTTTGATCATCGGAGCAATTGCAAAACATTGAAGCGGTTGAGTTTTGAGCTGGTGGAATTCGAATTTGCAGCAGTGTTTTCTTGGTGTCGAAGTTGAGATGTCTTTCAATGGATTTTGATTGGAGTATGCCCTTGAGGGCAGCTTGAATTATATTTCATGGAAGGATAGGATGGAGGCAGTGCTGGATGACAATGGGTTTAAGGAGTTCATAGATGCAGAAATTCCAAAACCTGCTTCTAGCGATGCTGCAGCACTTGACGCATGGCAAAAGAAGACATCAAAGTGTCGTAGGATTCTGTTGGAAGGTGTGAAGGATCACATAGTGTCCAGCCTTCATGGTAAAGCTTCTCCATTCTTGATGTGGAAAGCTTTGACAGATTTATTCCAAAGCAAAAGAGATCAGAGAAAGATGACGCTCAAGGATAAACTTAGGAACATAAAAATGGAGAAAGGCGACAGTATACCCAAGTACCTCACAAAGTTTTTCCAATGCAGGGATGAGATGGGAAGTGTGGGGGTTACTGTAGATGACGAGGACTTGGTGAGCTTGGCTCTCCTTGGGCTTTCGAAGAGTTGGCATTCCTATCAGGACTCTGTCAATGGTCGGGAGAAATTGCTAGGATGAGAGTGACTTTGGTCGGATCTTGTGCAAGAGGAGATAATGCGAAGTAACAGGGATGAATCTTCATCAAAGAGTGCAGATAAAGAAAATTATTCTTTGGCTTCCAAAGCAAGGAAGGGGAAGAGCAAGAAGAATGCTTCTCAATCCAGTGCAAAAGGCAAGAAGCAGGACATGTCCAAGGTGAAGTGCTTTCACTGTCACCAACACGGACATTACACCACTAATTGTCCACAAAAGAAGAAAAATAAGTAGGCTGCTGGATCTGCAGCTGGAGAGGCCATAGCCTCGCAGTTTGAACTGGATTTTTTGCTAATCGCATGCTTGGTCTCAAGTGTGATGGGTTTAGTGTGGTTTCTTGACACTGGTGCGTCTTTTCATATGACCGGAGACAAAGATTTGTTTACTGATCTAGATGAGAAAGATCTTGGAGTGCACATCGAGATGGGTGATGATGGTAGATACAGTGTGACTGGTATCGATACCATTTCCTTTGAGAGGGAGTCTGGTAAACCCTTCGTATTGAAGGAAGTGATGCATGTTCCAAGATTGAAGAAGAATCTTATCTCTGTGGCGATGTTAGAAGACAAGAGATATGATGTTTTCTTTAGCGAGGGAAAGGCTTTCCTGCACAGTAAGGCAACTGGTGAACCCCGAAGGATAGGGGTTCGAGTTAAGAACCTTTATCAATTGTAGGTATATGGCTGCGCAGCAATGGCAGGCAAGGCAGAAGGAGTGGTGAGCCTTGATGAGGGCGAGTTATGGCATAGGAGATTGGGCCATATTCACCATGGTGCTTTGAAAATTTTGCAGCATATTTCTACCGGGCTTCCCAAGGGTACACTTGCACAGTCAGATCAGTGCAAGGGATATACTTTGGGAAAATTTGTGAAAGCCACCTTTCATGGGAAGGATAGTAATGCCACGACGATCCTTGAGAGAATTCACACAGACATGTGTGGACCTTTCTCAGTAGCTTCGACATCAAAGCACAGGTACTATGTGATATTTGTTGATGATTTTTCTTGGAATTGCTGGATCTTCTTCATGCAGAAGAAGAGCGAGACATACTCAAACTTCTGTGAGTTCAAGGCACTGGTGGAGAAAGATTTGGGGAAGTAGGTGAAGGCTCTTAGGAGTGACAATGGTGGTGAATTCATCTCTAGCGAATTCAAGGACTTTTGCAGCGCAGAAGGAATTCGAAGAGAGCTCATAGCGCCTCATAACCCACAACAGAATGGGGTCACGGAGCGAAAGAACAGAACGATCGTGGGTGCTGCACGGGCGATGTTGCATGATCAGGGCCTTCCCATACACTTGTGGGCTGAGGCATGCAATACTGCGGTTTATGTGCAAAACCGTTGTCCTCACAGAGTACTTGGCATGAGTACACCCGAGGAGGCATTTTCTAGTAAGAAGCCTGATATTTCTCATTTGAATATTTTTGGCTCACATGTTTACATTCATGTGATGAAGGATGCCAGGAAGAAGCTCAAGCTGACCGTAGAGGTTGGGATATTTTTTGGGTACACTGATACACCCCACAACTATCGTGTGTATTTTCCAGACAATCGGAAGACTGTTGTGCGACGGGATATCAAATTTCATGAGGAGAAAGCCATGAAGTGTTCGCTTGAGAGGGAGCCACACTTGCATGCGGAATGAGGAGCTATTAGTTCCTAAGGATGAGCCTTAGGATGTGGATCAGCCACAAGAGGAGGTTCATGGAGTGGAAGAAACCACTCATGCAGCGCCAACCATCAGAGGGCGGAAGCGCACTACAGAAGCTGAGCGACTGAATCAGGATGCAGAGAAGATTGTAGGAGCACCTACATCACAACGCAGAACGAACGGTCCACACAGGCGTCTCCTCTTTGGATACATGGCTCTGAGGAGAAAGTGTATCGTGACAGAGCCATCCTCTTTCGAGGAAAGTACCGCTGGAGAGGATCCCACGTGAGGTAGATACTTGCGTTGGAAAGTATGGTCGATTATAAAAAGCTTGATGCATGGGAGATTGTCCCAAGGTCGGAAGGGAAATCAGTGGTGGGTTCGAGATGGATCTACAAAGTGAAGCAAGCAGCTAATAGGAGTGTGGAGAAGTACAAGGCAAGATTTGTTGCCCGAGGCTTCTCACAGATTGAGGGGATTTACTATGAGGAAACCTTTGCACCTGTCGCAAGGTATTCTTCCATACGGACGATTCTTGCTGTCTCAGCGCAGATGGGGTGGCACATTCATCAGATGGATATGAAGACTGCGTTCCTCAATAGAGTGATTGAGGAGGAGGTGTACATAGAGCAGCCCGAAGGTTTCGAGATCTTCAGCAACGAGTCACATGTGTGTCAGCTCAAGAGAGCACTGTATGGGTTGAAACAAGCACCTCGTGCTTGGTACACACGGATAGATAGTTATTTTGTCGGACTTGGATTCTCCAAGAGTGAGGCGGATCCGAACCTATACCAGATTGTGGTGGAGGGTAAGTTACTTATCATTGTACTTTATGTAGATGATTTGATATTGACCGGTGATGAACAGTTGATACTCTCATGCAAGGCTGATCTTGCAAAGGAGTTTGAGATGAAGGACTTGGGCCCCCTTCATTATTTCCTGGGATTGGAAATTTGGTAGCGCAGTGATGGATTGTTTGTGTCTCAAGGCAAGTATGCCTGAGAGATACTGGAGAAGTTCAAAATGCATGGCTGCAAGCCTATCGACACTCCTCTTCCTGGTGGATGGAGGAAAGAGGATGCTACATCAGCAAAGGTAGTGGATGCCACTGTTTATCGACAGTTGGTGGGGTCGCTTATGTATCTGGTAATTACACAACCCAACATATGCTATGCTGTTAACCAGCTTTCACAAGCTATGGTTAAGCCTACGAAGCTCTTCTGGAAGGCAGGCAAGCATGTATTGAGATATCTCAAAGGCACATCGGGATATGGATTATGGTACAGACAGTCGGATGAGGTAAAGTTGTGTGGCTTCATGGATGCAGATTGGGAAGGGAGCCCAACGGACAGAAAAAGAACATCTGGAGGGATTTTCAGTATGAGGTCGACAACAGTTTCTTGGTACAGTAGGAAGCAGAGATCCGTGGCACTCAGTTCAGCAGAGGCCAAGTATATGGCAGTGAGTTTGGCTGCATGTGAGGCTATATGGATGAGGAAGATCCTGGTCGATTTGTTCGGTTCACACTTATATCCTACTGTGATATATTGTGATAATCAGAGTTGCATCAAACTCTCGGTTAATCCAGTATTTCATGATAGATCTAAACACATTGACATCCGATATCATCATATCAGAGATTGTGTGCAGCGGAAGATCATGTTACTTTCATACATTCCCACGGAGGATCAGGATGCTGATATCTTGACGAAGGTGCTCACCAGGAGCAAATTCGAATACCACAGAGGCAGGATAGGGGTGGTAGATAATCCTTATCTTGTTGAGAGGGAGTGTTGAGATTGCAACAAGATGATGAGCTTAGTGGAAAGAAGTCGCCTTCACTAAGTGGGCCCGCAGGCTATTTTTGGCGCAAAGTCTATTTTTAGACTATGTGTATTTTTAGACATATGGATCATGTTCTATGAGTTGCAGGATGCTATTTGTGGATGGTTGGTCAAGTCGGAAAAAATAGATGGACTTCTATTTTTAGACATATTAGGCGGAATCTATTTTTAGATTGCCAGTCTAAAAATAGATATGTCGAATATTATTAGCTCTTAATAATATTTGGACTATAAACATTATCCTATTCTCTTGGAGCACTTCAGTTAAGTGCACAAATGTGGCACAGGAGCTGACAGAAGGAATTACGCTATTCCTGAGGGTTAAGTGGAGCTATTGCATGGATACTTCAGTTAGAACTCATGTGACAGAGTTTGGTGGAGTTATTGAGGTAGTTGGTGGAGTTGTGTTAAGTTTAACTGAGTTAAACATAGTTGAGCTAGTTGTATCTAGTCTAACTGATTGATACACTAGTGAGAGTGGTGTGAATTAATTATTAGTTAATTCACTAATTATTAACTCATTAATCAACTAAAGAATACATCAGTTAACTACAGTGCATGGACAGTTTCATTGGAGACTAGTGAAGAGGTAGGTGAAAGAGCAGTGTGACTATCAGTTGTGACTATATTGTTGCATGATTTGCAACATTGGAGATGCCAATGAGGATTGCATGAGCAAGGCTGGACCAATTCGAGTTCATTCAGAGCCATTCTTTAGCAGTGATTGCGCAGTAGAGGCAGGCTATCAGGTGGCAGAGATTGGAGCATGTGATTTGCTAGATCGGGCTTGATTAGTATGTAGCAATTAGAGATTATACTGAGAGCTTGTGAGGAGCTTTGTATAATGATTTTTACATGATCTCTATGAAATATAATATACAGATAGTTGGGAGTTTTCATCTTTAAGCTTTCCCATAAAATATTGTGTTCATATGTGTGATTGTTTATGGTTTTAATGTGCGCATGCAATTATTTTTATTTCCGCAATTAATGATTAATGGTAGAAGAGATTTTGTATTGTGCATGAAGTTAAAATAGTGTGTGATCAAGAGAATATTGGATGTATAACATATCAGTTATATAAATTTCTACAAAAATTCTTGGTGCGATAGTTGAGTATACATTGAAATGTCTTTCAATGGGTTGCAATTGGAGTATGCCCTTGAGGGCAGCTCGAATTACATAGCCTGGAAGGATAGGATGGAGGCGGTGCTGGAGGATAATGGACTGAAGGAGTTCATCGATAGCAATGTTCCTAAGCCTGGTTCTAGCAATGTTGCATTACTTGATGCATGGCAAAAGAAGGTAACAAAGACAAGAAAAATTCTGTTGGAAGGTGTGAAGGACCATATTGTGTCCAGCCTTCAAGGGAAAGCCACTCCATTTGTAATTTGGAAGGCTTTGACAAATTTGTTCCAAAGCAGCAGTGACCAGAGGAAGTTGGCGTTGAAAGATCAGGTCAGAAAAATAAAAATGGAGAAGGGCAACAATATTCCAAAATATCTCACAAATTTTGTCCACTGTAGGGATGAACTGGGTAGTGTGGGGATTACTGTTGATGATGAAGACTTGGTGAGCTTGGCTCTCCTTGGGCTTCCGAAGAGTTGGCATAGCTATGAAGACTTTGTCAATGGATGGGAGAAACTACCGGGTTGGGAGCGACTTTGGTCCGATATTGTGTAAGAGGAGATAAGGCGAAGTACCAGGGATGTCTCTTCATTGAAGAATTCTGATGAAGAGAATTGCACTTTGGATGCCAAAGCAAAGAAAGGGAAGGGGAAGAAATCCCATCCAAAATCTGAGGCTAAATGCAAGAAGCAGGATTTGTCCAAGGTGAAGTGTTTTCACTGTCACGAACATGGGCATTTCGCCACTAACTACCCACAAAAGAAGAAGAACAAGAAGGCTATTGAAGTTGCAGTGGGTGAGGCCTTAGCCTCACAATTTAAATTTTATTTCTCTTTGATCTCATGCTTGGTTTCAAGCTCAATGGGATCGGTGTGGTATCTTGATAGTGGTGCATCTTTCCATATGACGGGAGACAAGGAGTTGTTTAGTGACTTGGAGGAAAAGGATCTCCAAATGCATATAGAGATGGGTGACGATGGTCGATACAGTGCGACCGACATTGGGACCATTACCTTTGAGAGGGAGTCAGGTAATCCATTTCTGTTGAAATATGTTATGCATGTTCTAGGTCTGAAGAAGAACTTGGTCTCGGTCACAATGTTGGAAGACAGAGTTTATGACGTTGTTTTAGTGATGGAAAAGATTTCCTGTGACATAAAACAACGGGTCAAACCAAGAGGATAGGGATTCGAGTTAAGAATCTCTACAAGATAGAGGTAGATGGCTGCATTGCAATGATGGGAAAAGTAGAAGAAGTGGTGAGCCTAGATGAGGGCGAATTATGGCATAGGAGATTGGGCCATCTTCACCATGGCGCTTAGAAGATTTTGCAGCAGATTTCTACTGGACTTCCCAAGGGTACTCTTGCACAGTCAGATCAGTGCAAGGGATGTACTATGGGTAATTTTGTGAAGACCACCTTTCATGAGAAGGAGAACTGTGCTTCGGTGATCTTGGAGAGAATTCACACAGACGTGTGTGGACCTTTCTCAGTTGCTTCAACAACAAAACATAGGTATTATTTTATATTTGTTGATGAATATTCTCGTAGATGCTGGATCTTCTTCATGCAGAAGAAGAGCGAAACATTCTCAAAGTTTCGTGGGTTCAAATCATTGGTGGAGAAGGAGTCGGGGAAGCAAGTGAAAGCTTTACGGAGCAATAATGGTGGTGAATATATCTCGAATGAATTCAAATACTTTTGTAGCAAAGAATGAATTTGAAGAGAACTCATAGAGCCTCATAACCCACAGCAGAATGGGGTTGTGGAGAGGAAGAACAGAATGATCGTGGGTGCTGCACGAGCTATGCTTGAGAGGGAGCTAGACTTGCATGCAGAGGAGGAACTTCCTGTTCTGATAGATGAGCCTCCAGATGTGGACCAGCCACAAGAGGAGATTCATGGAATGGAGGAGTCCACTCATGCAGAACCAAACATCAGAATTAGCAGAAGGTGTACCTAGAAGCTGAGAGACTGAAGCTTGATGCGACAGAGAATGTGGGAGTCCCTACATCATAGCGTAGACAGAGACAGTCACCTGAACGATTTAATGGATACATATTGGCTCTTATGAGCAAGTTTTTCGTGACAGAGCCATCTTCTTTTGAAGAATCAGTGTAGGAGCCCACATGGGTAGATTCCATGGTGGAGAAGTATGACTCCATTGTCAGAAACAATTCTTGGGAAATTGTTCCAAGGCCGGTGGGTAAATCAGTTGTAGGATCAAGATGGATCTAAAAGGTAAAGAAAGCTGCTGATGGGAGCGTCGAGAAGTATAAGGAAAGATTTTTTGCCCAGGGCTTCTCACAGATCGAGGGGATTGATTATGAAGAAACCTTTGCACCTGTCATACAGTATTCTTCTATAAGGACCATCCTTGCTCTCTCAACACAGATGGGTTAGCACATTCATCAGATGGATGTGAAGACTATGTTCCTTAATGGGATCATTGAGGAAGAGGTGTACATTGAGCAGCCTGAAGGATTTGAGATATTCAGCAGCGAGTCGCATGTGTGCAGGCTCAAAAGAGCGTTGTATGGGCTGAAGCAAGCACCACGTGCTTGGTACACATGAATCAATAGCTATTTCACTGGACTTGTCTTCACCAAGAGTGAGGTGGATGCAAACCTATACCAAATTGTAGTGGAGGGTAAGCTTTTAATCATTGTTCTTTATGTTGATGATTTAATACTAACGGGTGATGAGCAATTGATACACTCATGCAAAGTAGATCTTGCAAAGGAGTTTGAGATGAAGGATTTGGGCCTCCTTCATTATTTCCTTGGATTGGAAATATGGCAGCGGGAAGGTGAGCCCATTTTGTGTGTAAACATAAACATGTAGAGTACTTAAGAAGGTTCAAATACGAAGTGCATACTGTTAAATCTCCTCTTTCGGTGAGAGGAAAGAGGATGCTACATCGGCAGAGGTAGTGGATGCCATTGTTTATCGACAGTTGGTGGGTTCACTTATGTATTTAGTTAATACAAGACCAGACATATGCTATGCGGTGAACCAGCTTTCACAAGTGATGGTTAAGCCTACCAAGATCTTTTGGAAGGCAAGCAAGCATGTCCTGAGGTATCTCAGGGGCACATATGAGTATGTATTATGGTACAGAGAGACGTATGAGGTGAAGTTGCATGACTTCACAGATGCAGATTGGGTAGGCGGCCCAACGGACAGAAAGAGCACATCAGGAGGGGTTTTCAGTATCGAATCTACAACGGTTTCTTAGTACAGTAGGAAACAAAGACCCATGGCACTCAGTTCAGTGGAAGCAGAATACATAGCAACAAGTCAAGCTGCATGTGAGGCTATCTGGATGAGGAAGATCCTGGTCGGTTTGTTTGGTTCACATTTAGATCCTACAGTGATACATTGTGATAATCAGAGTTACATTAAAATCTCGATTAATCCTGTGTTTCATGATAGATCTAAACATATTGATATTTGTTATCATCATATCAGATATTGTGTGTAGCGGAACATCATGTTGCTTCAGTACATTCCTATGGAAGATCAGAATGCAGAAATTTTGACGAAGGCACTCGGCAAGAGAAAATTCGAATACCATAGAGGCAGGATCAGGGTGAAGGATAATCCCTATCTTGTTGAGAGGGAGTGTTGAGATTCAAAAAGATGATGAAGCTTAGTGAAAATCAGTCACCTTCACTAAGTGGGCCAGTAGACTATTTTTAGGTGTAAGTCTATTTTTAGACTATGACTATTTTTAGACATGGTGATCATATTTCAGAAGTTGCAGGATGTTATTTGTGGATGGTTGGTCAAGTTGGAAAAATAGATGAAATTCTATTTTTAGAATATTGGGCGAAGTTTATTTATAGATTGTCGATCTAAAAATAGATGTGTCGATTATTTAGCCCTTAATAATAATCAGACTCTAAATATCAACTTATTCTCTTAGATCACTTTATTTCAGTGTACAGATTTGGAAAATCAGTGGGCTGAAGGAATTACGGAATTCCTAGGGTTTATTGGTGGTTCATGCATGGAGGACTCAGTTAGAACTGAAGTGGCAAAGTTATGACAAAGTTGGAAGAGTAGTTCATGGAGTTGTTATTCAGTTTAACTCAGTTAAGTGACTTGAACTCAGTTGAGCTAGTTGTATCTAGTCTAACTGAAAGATACAGTAGTGAGAGTTAAGTGAATTAATTAGTTAATTAATTGAAAACTAATAACTCATTAATCAACTGAACAGAAACAATAGTTAACTACAGTGCATGTCAGTGCTAGTGGAGACCCAATGGAGAGATAGGTGAAAGGGTGAGATGGACTGTCTGTTATGACTATAGTGATGCATTGATTGCATCACACAGACATTGGAGTTACCAATGAGGAGTACGCAGTCAAGGCAAGGTAGATTCGAATTCATTCAGGGGTCTTCTTCAACAGGCATTGCGTAGTGGAGGCAGGCTATCAGGTGGAAATAAATCAGTGCATGAATTTGCATATTTCTTCATGTTAGTGTGTGACGATTGATTGTACTGAGAGCTTGATGTACTAATCTTTGTATGAGATTGTTACATGATCTCCATGATACATAATATATGATAGTTGGGGTTTTTAGCTTCAGGCTTTCCCGTTAAACAACTGTGTTATGTGCGATTTTTTTTATTGCTTCATGTGTTTGCAATTGAGTTTTAAATTTCCGCAAAAGATTAATGGTGGAAGGATTCTGTATTTAGCAAGATGATAAATATTGTTAGATAAGGAGAATCTAGATATATACATGCATATGTTATATAATTTCTACAGTTTTTGGACTTTATAGGCCATTTCGAGCCTCATTGCTTTTGTATTTTTTCAAATATATGTATTGCACTCGGTGCCATTTCGATATATTCACCTTTACATGGTATATAAATGAGCAAACTTTGCATATTTTGTCTCTATTGACTTGGAATCATGGTTGCAAATCGTAAAAATAGTTTTTTATTAATTAAAAATTATTTACTTAATGTATTTTTTTAAACATCGGTTCATTGAGATCTCACCGGTCTCGGTTCGAAACCTGGTTCATTAGGTCCACCGATCCGTTCTCCAATTCTAGTTTTTAATAGTATGATATGGATTGATGCATGATGGATTGATGTATGTAAGAAAAAAGGAAAAAAAGAAAAGCCAATTATCCTAATATCTATATCAGGGAGTTAAATATTGTAATGTGATTGTATTTTGGTTTATCAATGTAATCTATTTTTTTTAGAATTAATAGAAATTAATTTTTAAACAAAATAAAAATTTACTAAAACATTTAAAATTATTAATTTAAATATTCAATTAGGGGATTTTTGAGGTCTAAAATGGGCCTCCTAAGAAAAATGTACAACAAAAATAAACTTTATAACAACCAATAGAATTCAAGATGATGATGTCAACCATGGAGGATGATTTACCATTTTTTAAATAAAAGGGTAAAAATATTAAAAAATAATAAAATAATAAAACTACTTTTTCAACTCGTATTTTCTTCTCTCCCACAATTTTTGTAAATTTTAATTAGGAGTACTGCGTTGGATGCAAAAATTTAATTCATCATCAAGGTACCATGTTCACATACTTTTAGATGAACCACCATGAAAAATGGAAATATAAAAAACATGGTTACAATCCACCGCTTTTTATATTTACTTTCATTTTTAAATAATAATGGGAACCTAACATGGTACTCAGGAATGATAAATTAACGTCAATGATGCTCCATGTTTATTTTTGGAATAAGTTAGTATGATTTAGCTAATTTTCTTTTTCCTCTAAAATTTGATGATGTCATCAAATCTTATTTGATTTTTTCCACTATTATTTTATAATTTCCTTAGGAGGCCCATTTTAGATCTCAAAATTCCCCTAATTAGTATGAAATATTTTTACTTTGTAATTCTTAGTTACGCGAGAGACATTCTCTCTATCAGCCTGGAGGTCAAATACTTTCACTATAACTAATCACCGAGCTCACATTTCATCCTCCTTCATCGTATTAAAATATGACGTATATACCAATGTTTTTCCCTCATGTGACTAGTGCTAGGCTTGTACGCGTTGCTCATCCCCGCGTGTTCTGAAATACATGAAGAATGAAACACAAATCGTTCTGAGTGTAGTAACCATAACCTTTGGCGTTCTTTTTTCACCGTTCGGTGAAAATGCTAGTATAAAAAAAAGTTAAAACTCTTTTATTTAATCAGTAGTCTATAGCGAAGTTTCATTACACAAATTTATAACGAAGTTCTCCATATTATATTAATGGCCTTTACGCGTCATCAATCATTAAATTTATTTGTGTCATCTGAATGACAAAAAAATCTAAATTTTCTTATAAAATTTATTTGAAATTTATTCGTGACATTTGAATGGACAAAAAATCTGATTTTTTTTTATAGAAGTTATTTTAATTATTTTAAAATTTCGTTAATATTTAATAAAACACATCTTATAAAAGTTTTAAAAATAATGCTTCAAAATTATGTAAGGTTAATTTTAAAAACTTGAATATATTTAAAAATAAATAAATTTTATCATTAATTTTATTTTATAGTAAATTAAAATTTAAAAAAAAAATATTATTATTTAATTTGATATAAATTATAAACAAATAATATTTTTTCACTTTTCTAATTTCATTAAACTTAAAAACATAATATCATATTTATTATATATATTCATATTTGTCACCTTACATTAAAATGCTTAAACTCAATTTTCTTTTATAAATATTATAGGTTAAATATAAATATGAGAAGATTGATATAAATATAATTGGAATATATATATATATATATATAGTTTTAAAAGACGAGATTACATATTGAGTCTATATTTTCAAATTGGTTGGTTATTAGAAAGGCTTGAACAAAACATAACAAAATTAGAAATCTTGGAGGTAAAATCTAAGTTCGTAATTGCAACCTAGATTGGCTTTTGGTTGTTGCTCGAAAAATAACCAATAGTGGGAGGAATGTTGAGGTGTTTCTCTATTATCTCCAATCATTGATCCAAGTTTTTCATGTGTTGTTGCACATGCTTCATTGAAAGGGGGAGATCCTCTAGTTGCTATTATCGATCCAATAGAACCATGCCCATGAGAAATTTCATGTGTCAGTATAGATTCATTGTATCCTCATATTGATTAAAGCAACCTTGCATGTGGCATATGTCAAGCACCCAATCTACAAACTCAACGATTACTTGAGTGTCTAAGAGAAGGTCCCATTGGGAGGTTCCTTCCCTCTAAGATCGTGTTAATTTCTCCTAGATGGGATCCAATATCAAATATTGAAAGAGAGCAACAACTTATGCCAATTTGTGGTGGGTTCTTGTCCTTCCTAAACTAGCTCACTCTTGATAATAAGCAACACTACATCTAAATTGACCTCATTGCTTAGGCATGATAGAACCAAAAGGAAGGTGACTAAGCTAAAGGACAACAGGAAGAATGACAAGATCAATATCTCTAAGAAAGAAGGAGAGGTGAGGTGTGGAAGGACACGACCATGCCTGAGAGACAAACTAGTGTTCAAGGTATACCATAGCCTGAAGAGACAAGAGGGTGGTCAATGAGAGAGAAATCTAGTGGAGGGTGGTATCGAAGAGAGTAGAAAGCTAGGAAGGCGGGGGTGGGGGGCGAGGGAAGATTCCCAGAGTGGAAGCGGATGAATATCAAACAAAAGTGGAAGAAAAAAAAGAGGCTGAGAGGAAGAAACATACCCAACCTACAAATGTTGAGAAGAGATAACTATGTTAAAACTAAAGGAGGGAGAACCAGATATAGTCAAGAGAGTGTTCCATTTTTTAAAATGAAATTATTCAACAATTGTGATCGGCTAGCTGCGTGAAATGAATGCAATTTGGAAAAAAAAAAAAAATATCCTTGGATGCTTCAGAATGTTGACTACTAGTGAAACTAGAAAAGGTTGGCACTATGAGGATGAGGCTAGTTAGCTCACCAACGTTCCTTTCTATCTCTTAACACTAACAATCTTAAAACTATGTTGATGTTTGAATCTGGCATGAATGGGGGAAGTGTAAGGGAATATCACCTTTAAAATCAATTTCCTATGAAAGAAAATGGTACCCAGCAAACCACCAAGTGGCCCTTTGTAGGCTTCCGAAGATACTCGAGGGCCTAGAGGTCAAAATGGAAATCCAATAGTATTGAATAATAGTTGTAGGGTTTGTAAATGCCATAATTTGTATCGGTTGCGACTAAGCACTCACACAAGGTAGGAATGGGCTTCTACACCAAGTTGTGACCAACCAAACAAGATTAATTCGACAAGGATGCGCCTAGAAGGTGCGGATATATACCAACATGGTACAATGATATGAATGGATCATTCTTTATTTTGGGATTTTTGACATCTATGAATATAAATTGCCATGTCCCTTGATTAAATGACTAGATGAAATGGTGGTAACTTGCCCCTACCATCTCTCACACCTAACACCTTATTTAGAGAACATGAAAATATCTTTAAAAAAATTAATTTTATTAAAAAAAATTAATTAATATAAATATTAAAAAAAATTGAAAATATATTATAGAGAATCTAAAAACATATTTATATATATTTTTAAATATATTGTTTTAGCTCAAACATAAATGCCAACTTTAAAGATAGAAAACGCAAACATATATTTATATAAGAATTATGTTTTTAATATAATAATAAGGGCTAAATAGTATCTAGTACATACTCTTTAGCTTAAATTTAGCTTAATTAAACTAAAATTAATAAAAACAAAGATTTCATCACAAAAATAAAACAACAAACACAATATTTTATTCTTGAATGCCATCACTAAAAATTAAGAAATATGATTAACTAATATTGTTTATATTAACATATATACATTTTAATATATATGTTTATTTTTTTACATATTATTTTTTGTTAATATATATAATATTTTGTAAGTAAATGTATTAAATATGCTTTTAATATAATAATAAGTCATCCTAAATTGAAAATATGGGAAAAACATTATCATTCATGAATTTAATGGAAATAATAGAAATAAAATAAAGTAAAAGAAATAAAACTAAAAATAAAAAATCTGTAACTAATAGAAATAGAAGTTACTAAACAACCCATAATAATACCTCAACCAATCATTTTACAAATAAATAAAATTAAATAATAATAAAAAATAACAAAAATTGAATTTCCAATGTGAAAACATGAATAAACAAAAAAAAAAATATTCAAAGCCAAACTAATTGTAATATTCCCAATTAGCTTTTAGCTAATTGGAATATTAATTTTTGTTTTTCTTAATAAGATAGATGAATAAGAGGGTAGAGAGATCCGTAAATCCCTTTAGTAGGAATAAACCACTTCTTAATATGAATGTGGGTCAGTGCATATGAATGGGGTCAAGATGAATAAACCACTTCTTAGTGTGAATATGGGTCAGTGCATGTGGATGAGGTCAAGATGACCAAATCAACAACGCAGTCATAAAGGTAGTGGAGATAGTGGAGGACAACACAGTCATTATGGAGGTTAGTGGCCAAGTGTGCAACATCATTATTGTGTGGGGCCAAGGGTGTGAGGGCTCACAAGCATAAAAGGAAGGTGAGAGCAGCCATAGAAGGCATTATGAATATTGATATCGTATTGTTGTTTACGAATTTCTGCATGATTCAACTGTTTAGCTAAGTATGTTGTGTTGTTTAGAACATGAGTGTTTCCGAGTGGAAATCTCACCCTTATCCTCGAGGGAATTCGAGTGCCCACTCAGGAAAGGTAAATTATGAGAATTAGTTCAACATTCAGCATGAGGCCATCATTCTGTCCCTCCATGTGGCAACAACCACCTGCAAGAATTACACATTCCAGCAGTAGGGTTTGAGAGGAGGAAGGAAGTTCCAAGCATGCCATCTTGGAATCCTGTGTTGAGATCAGCCCTTCACTAGTGAGTATATTTTAGCATCTTGAGAGCAGTATTGTATCATCTAGTAGCAGGCTATAAGCTTTATCCCCTCTTTGGCAGTGCAGTCACTTCCAGTAGTTAAGCAGTCCAGCAGCTGCAACTTCAGAGGAGGAGATAGAACTCAAGAATTACAGCTTGAGGTCTGGTGAGGGGATCAAACCTTCATCTGTTGAGCTGATTGGGGGTTGTAGCAATCATTTTATATTTAGATCAACCCTATCACAACATCTACCCAATAGGATTGCACAGTTCAGCCTACAGGAGTGCAGTTTGCAACCCAAAAAGGGCCGAATTTCCAAAGTTAAAACTAGGCTAAACCATTTATGGGTTTTCCTTAGTTTTTCGAGTAGAGCCCATGGTTGAAATCCTGAATTTTTCTGAGCACTCAAGTAGCCTCTCACACATGGTTCTTGTTCCCAACAACAACAGTTTCCAGCAGCATTGCGCAGAGGCAGTCCTTCCAGTAGCAACAACAACACAACATTTCCAGTGTTAGGATTTAGAGCTATTCCAGCCACTTCTTGTTGGCTTGATCGAATCTTCTTTAGAGCACTATGTACTTTATCATGTTGTTGATTATAATGATATGAATCAGTTGTTTCTACTCATGGTTATGATGTCTTAGTGTAATTTCTAGTTGTAGAATATTTCTAACATTTTCCATATTTTAGTGATATATTCTTGTTTTTCTTTATTTGGAATGATGCAGATGTTCTATAATCCTGTATTTTCCATTTTGGGATATTACAGTGATATCATAGCATAATATTGGCTCAACCTGTGGATAATTTTATCTATGACATATGAGGAGACCACATTCCAGAGGCAATAGATAGAGGAAAGTCTCTAATGGCGGGAGAAATTGATGAGAAAGAGTTTCCCAAACTCCTTCTCAAATGTATGCAGGATCTCCCTAGAGAGATCAAAGCGATGAGAGTACAAAGGAAAAGGGAAACCCCACAAGGGTTACAATATGGAGAGAAGTCGAGTACTCCAAATCAGTGGAATAAGCAACTGGCGGTGCAACAAGTCTCACAATGCCCTACTATTCCCACCTTCCTAGCAGTAGTAAATGGAGCAGGAGGACATCAGGAGTAGGAGACTCTTAGTGACTATCTTGCAGAGTACCGATCTCAGGTTGGAGGACATCAGGAATAGGAGACTCTTAGTGACTATCTTGCAGAGTACCAATCTCAGACCCAAAATTTCAGAGATAATATGACTTTCCCAACATTTTTTCAGATCAAAGACAGTCGGAGACCCCACAGCAACAATAGAGGAGGAGAGTACATGCAGGGTAAGCAATATACCTCGGGTAGAT
Source organism: Pinus albicaulis (assembly GCA_034641835.2). NCBI lineage: Eukaryota > Viridiplantae > Streptophyta > Pinopsida > Pinales > Pinaceae > Pinus > Pinus albicaulis. Next base: position 572,958,906 of record CM076569.1, read on the forward strand.
TTTTCTGCTTAAATTCGATGGTTCATCCGAGAGTACATCAAAGGCTTGGGTTGAGAAATTAGATATATATTTCCAGCTACACCAAGTAGCAGAAGCAGAGTCTATTGAGATAGCAGCATTGCACCTTGAAGGTGAAGCACATGACTGGTGGTTCCACAGATTAGGTCATGTAGGAGTGACTGCATATGCAGAGTTCACTCAAATATTGGTGGAGAGGTTTGATAGAAGAAACTTGGAGGCACATTACATTGAGGCATTCTCCAACAGTGAAGGAGAAGAGGAAGTGTATGAGGAGCGGAAGGGAGATGCCAGTGTTGGTGCATCAGGAGGAGATCGGTGACTACCAACAACAGCAGCAGAAGGAGAATTTGCACCAATTGGAGGAACTCTTGCATATTTGCAAAGTGTTCCTAAGCATCAACCGATCTGAATCATGCATACATATCCACCCCAGATAGTCTCGGCACATCAAATGGAGATTTGTGGGGACATGCCACTAGGGCAACTGCATGACCACGAGTTGGAGCACATGGTTGATTTGGAGCAGGGTACAGTCACTGTGCAGAGGACCCTTGATAGGATCAAGGAGGATATGAGAAAATATTCCATCTCTACATTTTTGTGTTGGAGTGTGGTGCTTCAGAGGAGGGAATAGGCACAGTTTTGGTACAAGGAGACCATCCCATAGCTTTCAAGAACCAGAAGCTACTACCGCATGAGTTGTGTATTCTATATACGACAAAGAGATTCTGGCCATTATGCATGCATTGGCCAAATTTTGGAAGTATTTGTTAGGCAACAGATTTCTGGTGAAGACTGACCACGACTATCTCCGACATTTTCTTGAGCATGAGCAATTACAAGAGAGCCAACAGAGGTGGATCAACATAATTCAGGCCTATGAGTTCGAGATTGAGTATTTCCAAGGGGAGGACAAGGTGGTAGCAGATTCATTATCACATAGGCCAACAACGTTGTTCTTGATGAGCAGTGATGCATTCGGGAGGGCCCAGTTGCTAGTAGAGTATTCCAAGGACTGCTTTACTTGTGAAGTGTTGGATAGCAGGATGAGATGATCAAATTTGTGTAGGGTGCAACATCTGCATTTTGGGATTGAATAGTGAGATATTTTGAGTTGGTACCCTGTGGAGTGGGTTAGGCAGTTAGATATGTCCATGGCCACATTTCAGCAGAGTCCATGGATTACCAGAGGGACATGAGGGCCATATTACTATTGGGATCCAGGCGGGATTTCCCATCACATCATAGAGTCAGTAGGTGATGGTAGTAGTTGCACGATGGGTTGGATGTTTGGGCGCACACACATTTTTAGACCTCTATCAGAATCTTGAACATCCCTAGTGACATGATGGTTCAACGAGATGGTACACCCTTTTCAATATTTATCTTAGCATATTGATCATGTGTGGAGTCATATGGTGGTTAGCCTACTTTGGCAGGAGTTGATAGGAGGAGGTGGCATTGGTAGACCACCAGACAATGCCTTGACACAAACAAGGCATGGGATGGTAAAAAGTGGCACAATAGTAGTAGGAGGTATCTAGTGGTGTGTAGGGGCAGGTTGCAGCATACAGTGGCATGTTGAGGAGTGCAAAGACACTTGGTGGTGTGCAGTGACCCATGATGCGGTGCAGTAGGCACTTGGGGCATTGCCTCCAAGGATACTTATGGACAAAGCATTATATGGATACAATGCTCTCTCATTGATGCATTGGGCCTTAGAGCTACTAAGGATCAACATAGCAGCGTTACTCCTAATTGCATGTGAGGAGTTGAACCACTTAGGTGTACCTGGGAAGATGAAGATGTGTAGATCACATTGTGGTAGGTGCACTAGGAGAGTGGTGGATGCATGGGTACATGTGGGTTGCCCTATGGTACTTGATGTCATTAGCATCAAGTGGTGCATAGAGTTGTGGCAGTAAGTCTAGATCTATGCAAAGGAGTGTTATTTCAAAATCAGAGTGGTGTAGCATAAGCATGGTGGCACTCTCATGAGACTGGAATGGGATCTGGGCATCAATGGATTTCACGGTTCATCTACCCTTAGGGGTGATCGGGTCCTTACAAGGGAAGATAATTTAGATCTTCCAGTGGGCTTTAGTGATTCTTTGTTGACATGGGGAACTTCATCGACATGGAGTGATAATCAGCAAGGGGAGTTTAGGAAGATCTTGTGCAGTGAAGGACTTATTCCCACAGGAATTAGATTCTATCTTCAAGCTCCCACCCTTGGAGTACATGAGATGGATGACTTAGTAGAGAAGTTGCATGTGGAGACAGATGGTACTTTATATGATTATGACGCTCTTTTTACTGGTGGTACGCAAAGGCCCTCTGGTACCTGTACCCAATTGGATAACAAGTGGATCAATGTGTGATTCACATTGGCTAGGATGGCTTGGGATCCTGGTATTGAGGGATCCCTTCATATCAGGTCGATGCTTAGACTAGGGGTGATACAGTGGTGCATCTGAGACCCTAGAAAATTTTGCAGTGACCGTGGGGGAGTGCCAACTAGAGAGGATGTTTTTTCAAGAATTTCATGAGGACAAGCAATTTTTGGTGGGGAGGATTGTAATATTCCTAATTAGCTTTTAGCTAATTGGAGTATTAATTTTTTAATTTATTATAAGATAGATGAATAAGAGGGTAGAGGGACACATAAATCCCTTTAGTAGGAATAAACCACCTCTTAGTATGAATGTGGCTCAGTGCATATGGATGGGTTCAAGATGAATAAACCACTTCTTAGTGTGAATATGGGCCAGTGCATGTGGATGGGGTGAAGATGACCAAATAAACAGCATAGTCATAGAGGTAGTGGAGATAGTGGAGTACAACGCAGTCATTATGGAGGTTAGTGGCCAAATGTGCAGCATCATTATTGTGTGGGGCCAAGGGTGTGAGGGCTCACAAGCATAAAAATAAGGCGAGTGTAGCCATAGAAGGCATTCTGAATATTTATATTGTATTTCCGTTTATGAATTTTTGCACACTTTAGCTGTATAGCCAAGTATGTTGTGTTGTTTAGCACACGGGTGTTTACGAGAAGAAATCCCACCCTTATTCTTGGGGGAGTCCGAGTGCCCACTCAAAAAATCAAATTCTGAGCAGCAGTTCAACATATGGCATCAGACCATCATTCTGTCCCTCTATGCAGCAACAGTCACTTGCAAGAATTACGCATTCCAGTAGTAGGGTTTGAGAGGAGGAAGGAAGTTCCAAGCATTTAAGCTTGGAATCCTGTGTTGGGATCAATCCTTCACTTGTAAGTATATTTCAACATCTTGAGAGAAGTATTGTATCATCAAGCAAAAAGCTATAATCTTTATCCCCCCTTTGGTAGTGCAATCACTTCAAGTAGTTAAGTTGTCCAACAGTTCAGAGGAGGAGATAGAGCTCAAGATTTACAGCTTGAGATCCGGTGAGGGGATCAACCCTTCATCCATTGAGTTGATTAGGGGTTGTAGCAGTCATTTTATCTTCAGATCAGCCCTATCATAGTAGCTACCTAGCAGGATTGCACAGTTTAGCCAACAGGAGTGTAATTTGCAACCCAAAAAAGGCTGAATTTCCAAAGTTAAAACTAGGCCAAAGCATTTCTGGGTGTTTCTGGGTTTTTCGAGTAGAGCCCATGGTTGAACTCTTGGATTTTCTTGAGGAATCCATAAGCCTATCGCACATGGTTCTTGTTCCAAGTAGCAGCAGTTTCCAGTAGCACTACGTAGAGGCAGTCCTTCAAGGAGCAGCAACAACACAACATTTCCAGTGTTAGGTGTGGGAGCGGGATCCCCTACGTCCAACCAATTTTGCTATATTTTTGTAATAATTTAGTCTTTTTCAGGGGCTTTGGGGCAAGTCAAAGCCCCTCATCAATTGTAATAGGTCAAAGGGTAGATCAAGGGGCCACAAACACTGGTTTGTGAACCATAGAGTAGTGAAGTCTAATAGTATAAATAGATGGATAGATCGAGTCTAAGAAGTTAGTTTTTTCGATAATTATGTTTGTGAATGTTAGATTTGGAAACTTGGTGATATTTTGTGTGGATTGTCTAGGTAAGAAGGCTCCTGCTGGCTGTGTGCACGGAGACCTTAGTCCTGTTGTGTGCAGACCCCATTGGCTGTGTGCGCGGGTTGTTGAAGTGTTTTGTATGAAGGATCTGAACTGATAAGTAATAAAAGAAGATTGTTGTGGATATCTAAGTTATATATGCATCCACTGTTTATGTTATGAATGTTTCTGCTTCGGGTGAGACTTTGACTTGCGCAAGTAGGTCACTGCCAAAAGGGCCATTAGTAAGGTTAACCTCAATTCTGAACCTGGGTCAGGACCCCTCAAACCAACACTAGGATTTAGAGCTATTCCAACCACTTCTTGTTGGCTTGAGTGCATCATCTTTAGAGCACTATTTAATTTATCTTGTTGTTGATTATAATGATATGACTCAGTTGTTTATGCTCATTGTTATGATGTCTTAGTGTAATTTCCAGTTGCAACATATTTCTAGCATTTTCTAGATTTTAGTGCTATATTCCTATTTTTCTTTATTTGGAATGCTACAAATGTTCTATATTCATGTCTTTTCCATTTTGGGATATTACACTAATAAAACTCAATGTATAATACCATACAATATAATAACAAAAATTGATCATAGTTTTTTTCAAAAAAGATTTTTGAAATAATAAATTATTTAACAAAATCAAGATATCTAATTATAATCGATATTAATCACCAACATAGATAAATTATTACTGAAAAATTATGCTTGAATAACCTCTTTGCTATTTAGTGAAATTTATTATTGTAAGAGATAAATAAAGAAGAAATTGGTGCTAGTATTAATTAGTAATTTTAATTACTAAAATAACAAAAAAAAAAATTAAAATATATATATTTCAAATTAAACATATTATGTATTTTATTAAGCTAATAGGCATTTTTTTGTTGGCTTGGGGTGAGAATGGCTTGGGGTGGGAAACACTGTTCACCCCAACTGAATTTTTCCCTTCCAACCCATAAAAGTTTGCCATCTATTTGTCCCTCGAACCAAAAAATAATTCTCCTCTCTCAAAATAGTTTTATGCTCACATTTAAGCCACCTGCATGTTTCTACAGCTCTCTATGAGATGCCATCATTTCTGCAGCTCTCTACGACACGCCATCTCACCATACATATGCTCTCATTATTCATCGTTCGAGTTACTAACTAGCAGAATGGTAGTTCGTAACAACGCTCAGAGGAATTTTGAGCTCATCCTCTGAAACCCTGAGCAGATAAAACAGATCATCCCCGAGTTCAATGCTAGGGATTCACCTTTTTGGCCGCTAGAAATACCAAGCAACATTGAAATATCCCCAGAACTTGAGAGATAATAAGTGAAAAGAGCTGTGTCAATATCTTCCTCCAAGCTTGTTGGAAAACGAATCCCCGTGTTAACACCTAACATACCCTATAAGTTGCATTTTCTGAATTACCATATGGAAAGGTTTTCATGTTCACTGTAAGTTTTCATATCCATGACTGCGCCTCTGTAGAACTACGAAATGCAAGGGGTTTTTGCTTCTTAATTTGTATGTTTTGCTTTATAATTTACATTCACTTTTATGGCATGGTGAGAAAATGGCCAATATTTGAATTGAATGAATGTTGGATATAATTGATCTGACTCTTATTGACAGTCGTATAGTAATTTCTATACAATAATGTTGAAACCAATCTTACTTTTCTAAAAATAATCCCTATGTTAGCACCCTATAAGTTGTAGGTTGCAGTGGCTATATGGAAGGTTCTTCACATTCACTGTAAGCTTTCATATTCAACACCCTATATGTTTTTGTGGGTGAATTACCCATTGAAAGCTCTTCGGATTTACTGTAAGATTTTATATTTATCACTGAATTTATTTAGCATGAATATTTGCACTGTTTCATGCCTTCGGTGCCTATGAAATCAATGTAGACAGTAGGACTAACCATGAATAAAAAAACAAAGAACATGGAAATCTGTTAACATTCACTGTAAGTTTTCATATTTATCATGGCATCTCTGTCTCACGGTTCTTTGTGCCATTTTATCACTCTAGTGCCTCTGAAATCATTGTAGACAACATGACTAACCAAGGAAGAGAAAAGCAAAGAACATAGTGAGAAATAGATAGAGCTGAGTAGAGTGGATCCACAGGTTGAATCTATTCTGAAGCTACTCAACTCTATCCATTTGGTGGATTTGAAAATGGATATTAATGGGCCCACTTGGTACAATGGCAGACACGGAAATGCCATGATTTACAAGAGGATTGATCGGGTGATTGTTAAATCTCATTTATTGGCTCGTTTTGAAAGTTGGAAGGCTAAAATTGGGAGTTTGATGCTCTCGTTTCATAGACCTATTCTATTTTCTTGGGACTTAGAAGTGGTGATAGGTGACAAGCCTTTTAAATTCAACAGGTGTTGGTTGAAAGACCCCGATTTTAAGCAGCTGGTTAAGACATACCTTGGAAATAATCCTCGATTAACAAAATTTTTAGCTACTGATTATCTCATGAGTACTTTAAGGGGCCTGAAAAGGGTCCTGAATATGTGGGAAAGAGGTAAGCGATTTAAATTAAAAGTTTGTTATTTGGCTTTCGAAAAGGAGACAATTTTCCTTCTAAAGGAGCTAGAGAAACCTAATCCCGTTGCTGGAACTTGGGATCGATTAAAGGCTGTGGAAAGAGAGAAGAGGAAAATCATGATTATTGAAGAACAAACATGGAGGCTGAAAAGGAGAGTGATATGGCTCAAGGTCGGGGATAGAAACATGAAATTTTTCCATGCCTTTGTGAATGGGAGGAAGAACATTAACACCATCTAGAATATTGTAGAAAATGGTTTTTCATTTTCTTGCACGGGGAGTATTCATGAGGCAGCGGTTAATCATTTTAGAAAGTTGTTTAATCCAGGTGATCGTGATGCACAAGGGGTACAAATGTGGGCTGTAAACGACATTCCCATTTTGTTCGATCAGAGGGAATTATCGGATTTCTACAGTCCTATATGTGCTGAGGAGACTCTTACTATTTTAAAATCCTTCTTGCTATATAAAATTCTGAGGCCAGATGGTTGGACCCCGGACTTCATTCTTCATTTCAATGATCTTTTCATTCCCCTTATAACGGAGATGATTGAGGAAGCTAAGCTCTCTGGAAAGGTGGGCGAAGCTCTTAACACTACGTTCCTGGTTCTCATCCCCAAAAGAGATGGGGGTTCCTCTTTTAACGATTTTCAACTCTTTTAACGATTTTTGACTGATCTCTTTGTGCAACACGTTGTACAAGATCATATCAAAAACTATTGCTGAGAGATTTAAGAAAGTGTTGTCCCGTTACATCTCTCCTGAGCAATCCATTCTTTTAAAGGACATATGCATCCACGATGCGGTGGCCACAATGCAGGAGGTGATTCACTCGATCCATAGAAATAAGATTAAGGCCATGGTTAAGAAGATCAACCTCTGCAAGGCGTATGACAGAGTTGACTGGAGATTTCTGAGGCTATTATTATTCAGGATTGGCTTAGACATGGTATCTGTAAATTGGATCATGGGCTTTGTGACTAATTCATCAATGGCATGGCTTTGAAATTCTTTAAGCCTGGGCGGGGCCTGAGACAGGGGTGCGCTCTTTCCCCTCTACTTTTTATTTTGGTTATGGACTCTTTAAGTACCAAAATTAGTAGAGTTGTACTATCTGGTTGTTTCAGGTGGATCAAGTTGTCTTATAAAAGATAAATTAGCCATAATGTTTTCGTAGATGATGTCTTAATGTTTGGTATGCTCAGTAGAATAGCCTGGCATGTTTTCCTTGAGACCTTCAACAGATTTTGTGAGGCTTCGGGGATGGAGGCTAATATTGGAAAGTCCTGTATTTTCTACGAAGAGGACCGGGGGGGGTTTAGCCATGGAGATTACTCAGATGTTTAATTTTAAATCAGCTCCACTGTCATCAAGTTTCAAATACCTGGGCTTTCATTTAAAGCCAAATAGCTATGGGATTCAGGATTGGCGCTGGATAGAGGAGAGAATTAAAAATAAAATAGGGGTATGGACGTCTAAATGGTTGTCTATTGGAGGTAGACTAATTCTAGTGCAGGCTGTATTGCAGTAGTATTTGGTATACTAGGCTCACATTTTCACTATTCCATGCAAGATTATTAATGATATCAGAAGTGTCATGATGCATTTCATTTGCGGTGGAAAAAATGAAAAGGGAAAGTATCACCTCGCTAGATGGGAGCTTATTTTGAAACCCAAACATTATGGCAGCTAGGGGCTAAAAGACCCGCATGTTTTTGGGAAGGCCCTACTCATGAAAACCATGTGGCGAGGATTGAAGTCGGTTGGGATCTGGGGTGAAATTTTAAATTTTAAATACAAAAACTCAAGGGATTTGGAGTATATCTTCATGGAGGGATGGAACCCCAAAAGGGGTGGCTCCACTATATGGAATGGATTCATGCACTGCTGGGCAAATATGTCTTCATATATGGTGTGGAAGTTTGGAGACAGATGACAAATCCTCATTGGAAAACCTGGTTATGCAGTTCAAATCCATCTAGAAAATGCAACATACAACTAATTCAGTTCTTAAATGGAAAAGGATTATTTTTCTTACGAAAAATCATAAATGAGACTGATAGGGACATTCCTATATGGCTCTCAGAATCCGATCTGCAGCTCCCGACACAGCTGAAGGCAGAGTGGAAAGTTTTGACAGCAAAACTGAAAATTTTGGGTCTGAACATGGATCCTGTAGGCGATAGGCTGATATGGGATGGCCCAACAAAAAATGGTATGCTGATGGTGGAGGATTTATATAACAAATTAATCACTGAATCAAATCTAGTCTCAGACCTCAACATATGGAAGGGTATTTAGGAATATTCGGCTCCAACTACGATGAAACTATTCCTGTGGTTGGTATATATGGATAAAAACTTAACATGGGAAAACCTGAAAAGGAGGGGGTGGATTGGTTCGAGTTGTGGCAGACTATGTGGGCAGGAGGACGAAGATAATGCACACCTATTCTACCGATGTCACTTTTCCAAGGAGGTTCTGAAATGGATTTGTAATTATTTTAAGATGCAGACTCCTACACTAGAAAATTCCATTTCTTTCATCACATGGTGGCAGAAAAAGAAGACAAATTTTAGAAATATCCCGACATTTTTCCACTGATACATTTGGTGTGGAAGAAATAAGTGGATTTTTGAGGAGACGCCATGTGATCTGGTGGGGACTGCCATGCATATTCTACAGATTTGGGAAAATCTGAGAACTGAACTGAATCCGGTTAAGGATTTATCGGTGCGCATGAGGCCTGTGGAGATGCAATACCCCGCAGGTTTCTTCGACGATGCCTTGCAACAATCCAGCTGCGGATGTGGTGCATGGTTGTTGTTGTCTCCATCCTATCAATATAAAATTCACTGGCACAGGGGTTCGGGGTCTAACATGAGAGCAAAAGTACTGGCATGTTGGGGTCTATTATGGTTCGTGATAGAACTTTGTATTGATGATTTCTGGGTGTTTGGGGACACAAAAGTACTCATTGACCATCTAAATAAGGGAACTTCTCTGCATCCAGGGCAACTAGTGATGTGGTTGGAGCGTATTCAGGGTATAAAGTAAAATTTCTCCACTATACACTTCAATCACATTTTCCGAGAGAAAAACTCTATGGCTGACAGAATATCAAAAGAAGGTCTGAGGGGTGATTTTGGCACTATGCATTATGTGCTCACTATTTCTGATGGTGTAGGAGCCTCTGTAACGGTAAACTTCTCTTAAAATATCGACTTTCATGTTCTTAGTATTTAATGGTATCACATTGCGGATCCCTGGTAAGTCTATTCTGCTCGGATTTGGGACAAAAAACATATCATGTCTCTTCCTATTTTCGGGGGGCCTGGGTGATGGACACGACGATCTTTTTCTTGAGACAATGGTGGGAGTTTCAATGGCTCCCTAGACGTGTTTTTTGATATTTTGGTGAATCTCTGGCCTACTGTTTGACAGTTATAAATAGCATCCAGATGTAATTTTTTGACAAAACGATGTTTTACTTAGTAAACTAGCACATGTAACTTTTTTGACAAAAGGATGTATTTCGAAGAAAACTGGAACTACTAGAGGAAAGGAAGAATTGATATATCATCCTATGCTTTTAACAATAGATCATATGTATGATGTGTATGGGAAAGTTGCAGACAAATTTGGATTGGTACAATATATAAACTAGGCTTTTTCTTACTGAAAAAAGAGAGCTTCAAACAGTCATAACATGGAATTTTCCCACATAAGTTTCTGTACTTGCACTTATTGTATGTTGAATAAAATTGAAAGGGTAACAAACAAACAGCTCTATGGTAAAGCATATAGTGACATATATTTATGTGGAGAAAACCCTATACGAGGGTAAATATTTCAACATTAAAAGCATATTCTACTTTTATCCAAAAAAACTACAGATACTGAGCTCTCTCTTCTCATATTCACAGAGGATGGTCTTTCTGGAGTACATTCAACTACAGTCACAAATATTTATAAGTCTCCCACAGGGTTGCTGCAATTCCCTCTCTCTTTTTTTCCTCCCCATGCTTGAACAAGAACTTTCCAAATTTTTCTCTTTTGAAGTTATTAATGGATTGATTCTCTCCATTTCAAACATTTTGATCTCACAAAAAAATTCAAATGAGTGGATTCCAATTGCATTCCAGGCTTCACCTCTTGTTCTGGAAAACTTCTATTTGAAGACAATTTTTAGGCTCCTTCAATTTCTTACTAGCATTGATTAAACTCTTCACCTGATTTTCTCTGTAAGGAAATTTTCAACTTCAATTTACAAACATTAAGATCAATATATGTCACTGAATAGATCATGCTCTAAAATTAAAGATTAAGAATCTAACACTCTGTTCACATTGTAAATCATTTTTCAATCTTTTTCGAATCTTGTGGAATTTTTTTGTAGTAATTGCTGTAAAAAAAGTGCTAGAAAGAAATAATTTTCCAAAACTTGTTGGAAAACTAATCCCTTTGTTAACACATAACACACATTATAAGTTTTAGTTTCTAAATTACCATATGGAAATATTTTCATGTACATTGTAAGTTTTCATATTCATCACTGCGTCTCTTTACAACTACAAAATGCACTCATTCTATGTTGAATACAATTGAAAGGGTAACAAAAACACAAATCTACTGTAAATCAAATAGTGACAAATATTTATGTGGAGAAAACCCTATAGGGGGGTAAATATTTCAACACCAAAAGCATATTCTATTTTTATCAAAAAAATACTACAGATGAAAAGCTCTATCTTCTCATATTCACAAAGGGTGGTCGTTCTGGAGTACATTCAACTATAGTCACATATCTTTATGAGTCTCCCATAGGCTTGTTGTAATTCCCTCTTTGTGTTTTTCCTCTCCATACTTGAACAAGAACTTGCAACATTTTTCTCTTTTAAAGTTATTAATGGATTGAATCTCTCCATTTTCAAACATTTGGATCTCACAAAAAATCAAATGTGTGGATTCCAATTGCATTCCAAGCTTCACCTCTCGTTTGGCAAACTTATATTTGAAGACTGTTTTTAGGCTCCTTCAATTTCTTACTATTTCTTGCTAGCATTGATTAAACTCTTCACTTGATTTTCTCTGTAAGGAAATTTTCAACTTAGTTTTACAAACATTGTTCAATATGGGTTTATCACGGGGGAAAGCTTCTATTTCCTTTTTACAAGGATTGTTACAAGTGTGTCTTTCCCTCCTTGAACGAACTAAGCTACATATGATTCATATTTTACCCATTTCACCAGCGGTTGTGACAAACTTTATAAAAATTTATGGTGTCGACATTTAAATCTATAGCCTCATGCCACCATCTCAAGAGGAATGGCTTGGGATTTTCATAGCTCAAGCACAGTGAAATATTAAATGGTTACAAATTTTCAACTGCGAATTTTCACGGTTACAGTAATTTGGAATGAATTTATGCGTTGGCAGAAACTCAATTAAATTTATAGAATTGCATTACCAAGGTCATACTCCAATCACTATAACATTAATGGAGGGGAGGAAGGCTTATTTCGAAGTTTTTTAGAATGTTTGCAACCTGATTAGTGATTGAGTTACGTTAAATTCAATCATAACTACTAATTGGTTTAATCATAACACAATAAGTTGGAAAGCAAATTTTCCCATTTCTGAACAATGGGTTCCTTTTACTTATTTTTTGGGTTTGGTTGGAAATCTGATTCTTTTTTAGTTTAGTTAGGGATCTCTTTTTTTTTTCACTTGGAATTTATTTTTGATTCCATTAATGAATATTATTTTTATTTTAATGGTTAGCGTTGAGTTTTAAGATTAACCACAAGGCATAATAAGTTGGAAAGCTTTTTTATCCGGTCTCAACAATGAGTTCTTTCTATTTTTTGGGTTTAGTTGGGAATCTGTGTTTTTTTTTTGGGTTGGTGTAGTTAGACATTTTTTTTCACTTGGAATTTATTTTGATTCAATTACAAATTATTATTGTAATTTCAATGAATAGTGATGAGTTTTATAATTAATGTATAGTTTTGAAGATAATAAAAAAAATAATATTAATCTATTTAGGTATACATTGAGAATAAAAAGTCTAAAAGGTTCAATAATTACACCCAACTATTTCATCGGGAAGATCACTATCTATAAATGGCCTCGTGGGCAACTAATTACTGGACAAGATCACAATAATTGAACCAACTTTGAATGAATATGATGATGATAATGGATTAATACGAAAATGGTGTTTAATCTTTATAATATATTTTTTTAATGGCATGCGAAATGATTTTTTTATGACATATTTTCTTGATTTTAAACAAAATTCGATAACGATTTTTAAAAGATGGAGTTTAAGTTATTTAATATGTAAAATTATAGTGCTCTATGGAATTTTTTAGGGTGTTAAATCCATTTATGCATTCAAAAATGCATTTTAAATAACAAAAAATCACATTCTTTCTTGAAATTGTTTTGCAGGGTGAAAAAGTCTATTTCAACTATAAAAGTTTGACATGAATAAGTGGTTTTTAGTAAATGAAACATGAAATGACATTTTAATTTTTAATTCATTTTTGACATGAATAAGTGGTCTTTATTAGATGAAATATTTTAAATTTTTAATTCATTTTTGACATGAATGAAAAAGTGTTTCTTTTCTTAAATGAAATACGACATGACATTTTAATAGGCATAAATTTTTATGTGCTGAATTTGGAAATTAACTTTATTCACAGAAAGCTTACATTAAAAATTCGATAAAGATTTTTGAAAGTCATAATTTTAAGCTCTTTAATTGGAAAAAATCGAGCGCTTAGAATTTTTTCGAGTGTTGAATCCATTATGCATTTAAAAGTGAATTTTAGACAACAAAAAATTAAAATCTCCCTAAAAATTATGAGAGTTTTCTTTAATGCAACTTTTTGGAGTTTTCGGTGGCGGAATGCAGCTGAACAAATTGAGGTGAAACCTTGATTTGTGTTATTTAAACTGATTTTGTTACTGTATATATATGGATTCAACACCCTGAAAAACCCCTAGGGCACTTCCATTGTGCAGGGGTTACCCATCAAGCTTATGTATTCAATCAATTCCTGCCGGATTTTAGAGAAATTAGATCGAAAAAATCCACCGGAAAACCTTCCAAAAAGTTGCATTAAAGACAACTCGAAAATTATATTGCCAGAAAAGTCATTTCATTTAGACAACCATTTTAAATTATTAGATTTTTTATTTTATTATATTATATAATTAAATTTGTAATTTTGTAATTATTCTTTTTAATTTTAATAATATATATTCTACAAAATTAATATGAAATATGTAATATTCGTATTTTTTGTGTAAGTTAGATAGATATATTACCACAAAAAAAGGGTGGTTACATCGTTGGAAGGCTGGTGCGAGCTACATGCTTCAACACCAAAGCTAGAAAAAGCTTGACTTCCATTTTTACATTGAATTTGTAACAGTGGTTTTTACCAATACAGACCCAGTAAACATAACCAAAACAGAAACAAAAAGAGCCCCAGAACTGAATAATTCACAGTATTTGCGGCGGTCTGGAGGGGAAAAATTCTGGGATGCACAGATACCCACTTACTGGGAGGGGGTTTGTCAAAAAATTAAAGGTCGCTAACACTAAAGCCGCATATGAGTTGAAATGTATGGCCATATTAAACAGAGTGGCCATGAAAACGAAAGTAGACACAAGAACCCGAAGATTCTTTCTTGGAAAAAGAGAGACTAGGAGAAGAGCTTATTTTGTGTCCTCCATCAGGTCGTCGTCGAGACTAATCGGCCTTTCCAGAATGTTTCTGTTCTTTATGGAGGTCTGGACTGGCTGGCTGGCAAAAGCCCTGACAAGCTTCCTTTTGATACTTGGTGTAGCACCGCTGCTCACCATTCTTCTCTTCAACAATATATAATTCAGGGAGTCCCTTGACACGAAGTGCCTGTGATGGACAACTTCAACCTAGACTATAAACTTGTTTGTAAGTGAATCAATTTTCTTTCCTAGTACATTGGTTCTTTCTCATTGTTCCTACATTGCCAGGCCCATAATAGTTTTCATCTGCCAGGTAAATGGCTTTGCTGAAGAGTTTTTCCTTGGCCCGAGTCAAGCCTAGGTCCGAGATCCATTCAAATTTAGCGTCAACTGGTTCCATTGTGAGTCTGTGACAAACATTCCTCGCCTGTTCTTCCAGGTTGGAAATCCTCTCTTAGGTCTCCATATTTACCACAACTGCGTAATTCATTGCATCCCTTCTTGCTGTGGATTCAGCTTTGGTAGTGGGGGTCATGATTGGGGAGGACTAGCGAGAAGAGGGGGCGCCCTAGCCACGACCTTGCCTCCGCCAAGCAACGAAGCTGGAGCAACGGGTTTCCATATTAAGAGTTGGACTGTAGGAGACTTGAGGAAGGGGAGAGTAACAACCAGGAATAGGGGAGAGTGGTCACCGAAGAAATGAATGGGGGCGGAGAAAGGGGAGAGTGGCGATCAGAAACATGGATGAGAAGGGTAAGGGAGAGAGCTCTAAATATGAGCAACTACGATGAGAAGAGATGAAGAGAGAGAGTTGGTATTCATATGCACAAAGGGGTGTTGAGGGACATGATGGCGGGGGCTGTGAAATAATGACCTACCTTGGGAAGAACAGAGGGTAGGTGAGGTTTTGAGTATGCCTGGAGGCTAAGAGGCTAATTGGGCAGCACATCAAAGGGGGTGCCATCATTTCCTTTGTAGCGTTAGTACTCTCGTTCATTTGAATTCGGTTGATTAGGACTGATATCATGATTCATTACTAGGGAAGTGACCCTTGGCCCCCTGTTCATTATGACATCATTTTGTATTTTCCTTTCCCATGATGATTGCACAATATATTTTGATCGTGCCTTGATCTAGATCCTCCCACACCAATGAGAGTAGTATGAGGTGGCCTTCCACACCTTCACTTTCCAACCTATCTGCCAAGTTATTCCCCTTACATATGACTACGTAGAGAATTATTCCATGAGCATTATCGATGTGCACCTTAATTTTGTGTAGGATTTTGTTTAACCTCCAATTTTTGGAAACTTGTGTGGTGCTTGTTCCATTTTGTAACTTCTTACAAGCTTGTGTTGCCACCAGCGAATCCCCCTTAATCATTAGTGGCCAGAAGTCTCGTTCTCTTGCAATTTCAATCCCATGTAAAAAGGCCTATAACTCTATAACATTGTTTGTGGAGTGGCCCAAATTCCCAACGTATAGCCAGATTATCTGCTCGTGTTCCTAAAGACCCCTCCGAATCTAGCCATTCCTAGATTACCTTTGGCTTCCCCATTGTAGTTTATCTTGAATATTCCTTGTTTCGAAGGCATCCAGAAATCCTGGGCTTCACCTGTTCCTGGAGCTCACGTGGCCAATCCACATGAGGGAGATTATATATTTAAAAGAGAAAGGGTTCTGAGGTCTGCAAGGGTGGGAGGAGTGGAGGATAGGTGGCACGATATAGAAGAAACTGATTCCCTCATTGTCTATTTGATGAGGGAAATTAGGTGCTCCTCCTACTTCTAGATTCCCCTGAAGAGCCTGGCGTTCCACTCCTTCCAAAGAATCCAAGAGATAACTCCTGGGATGAGATTCCAAGAACATTTCACTTGAGGGTTCGCAGAGAATGAGGTCATCCATTGCTCAAGGGTGTTGGTGATGGAGAAGGGGTCCTGATTTGCATTATTGAAAACAAAATTGGCCCAATTCCATAGATTAGTGGAGTATTTACATTGATTTACCAAATGATTCTTGTTCTCTTTGCTTCTTTCATAGAGGTAGCATATGGAGGGGCCTGTAAAGCCTATTTTTCTAAGATTATCCCAGGTTAGAGTTTTCTTTTTCATCGTTATCCATAAGAAGAGGGAAATTTTAGGCCAGTGATTTCTTTCCCACTAGGTTTTCCATTTGCGGTCATGAGGAATTTGGTCATGGCCAGCCATGTATCTATATGCTTCCTTGAGGTTGAAGTGCCTCGCAACATTAAACCCCCATCTAAGTTTGTCATCTCCTGTGTTGCTTTGTATGGGTCTTTAATATAGCTCTCTAGAGAGAGCCTACCAGGCTTTCCTGTTGGGTAGAGGTCCCCAATCATTCTCATCCAACCATTCTTTCCATTTTTCCTGATTGTTACAAGGATTCTATTATTGATTTACCGTGTGATTTCCTTTATCTTTCATTGTGCTTTATATTTATATGAATTTATCCCTATTGATTTTCGATCTCTGCTGCCAGGCATCCTCCCAAAAGATGGAATGTGCGCCATTTCCTATCTCCCAGAATCTCTGGTTCTGTATTACTATCTTGTTTTCCCATGCCTTGTTCCATAGTACCGATCCTTTGATATTCCAATTTAGTATGATCAGGTTCTGGAGATGGCAGTTTGGAACATATTTTTCCTTCCAGAGCCATCCCCAAGGGGTTTTTGGATTTTACAGCCAATGCCACCAGGTCTTAGCCCCTAGAGTCTATCCAAAAATTTTTGGGTCTCGAAGTCCAAGACCCCATTCTTTTTTTGGTCTGCAAAGTTTTTCCCAAGAAACCAGAGCCCTTTTTTTATTTTTTTCGTTACTTCTCCAGAGGAAGTTCCTATGGATATTTATAATATTTATGTATATTGATTTTGGAGCTGCCAGGGCTAAGAACATGTATTGGGGAATAGCTTGAAAGAACAATTTGACCAGGACTAGTCGACCTGCCAGATTTAGGGAGTGGAAAGTTGAGTTGGCCAGGCGTTTTCCCATTTTTGTGGTGATTTCTTCCCAATTGGATTTGTCAAGTGGCTTGTTAGTTAAGGGGACTCCCAGGTATTTGGAGGGGAGCCAACTTATTTGGAAACCTAAGATTCTGGAAATGTTTCTTTGAATGGCTTGGAGGGTGTTAGAAAAGAAGAGCTTGGATTTATCCTAGTTGATGGAGGTTCCTGAGGCTTCCGAGAAATATGATAGGATATATTTGAACATTTGGGCTTCCTGAACAGTAGGCACACCCATGAGCATGGTGTCATCCATGAATTGTTGATGACTAGAAGATGGTGTGGTATCATGAAGCTTAAGGCTGGAGAGGGCATTGCATGATGAGGCAGCCTCAATTGAGTGATTGAGGCCTTTATCCATGATGATGAAAAGAAAAGGCAAGAGTGGATCCCCTTGTCTCAAACAGGGATAATTTTAAGAACCCCCCTAAATTTATATATATAATAAATAGGCGAATCCCCATGATACATAGGAAAAATGGAAAGCGATTTTATTAATAATATAATATACATATATTTATAATCTCCACAGATTATATTATCTGTAAAATCATAAAATCACTAGTACAAACAGCTAACTACTACAAATGGTGAATCGTCTAATGGAGTTCAAAAGGTCAATGAAGATATGGTAGTTGAACCAGGAGTAGAAGGAAGAGAAACACCGAGACCAAGCATGGCACATGGTGACTTGTGAGGGAAGTAGTTCTCGTGTAGTTTGGAAAACGCATTCTTCTAGTTCTACTAAGCGTAGTGTTGTTGCTCATGCTACTACTAGCACTAATATTGAGGTTGGAGAGGAGTTTGAGGAAGCATGGAAGGTAGCAGTGGTGGAGAATTACAAAGAGTACCCCATGATGGGCTCCATTTTGCCCTTTGGTATATGTGCCTGCAAGATCTTCTGTCCATTGAACCAACAATTAACCGTTCAACCAACAATCAACTGGACTTGATTAGGTACGAGTCAACTTAGACTAATTTTCAAAACTATGCTTTGCACTATCCCATATTTATCACACTAATGCTACACAACATTGTGCATTTGCACCCAACTCTCAATAATTCTTTTCCAAGAAAAATCTATAATAAGAAAATTATTTTACTATATTGTTAAGAGGATATTTTCTAAATTGTTGATATGTTATTTCTATTGTTTTGTGAGCTGGTTGCATAACATATTCCCATGAGCCTATGCCCAGGGTTTCATGGTCAGAAATATGTAAGTTTATACTCATGTGAACCGAATTTTTGCCAAGAATTTGATAGCGTAGATAGTTATTTGATTTGAGCAATGAATATTCCATAGGCAAAACGTTGAGCAATGGAACCTTGAGGCAAAAATCCGCAAAGAATCCTCTAGATTCCCTAGAGGCCCATATTTAACAATTTCAAAACATAGTCAATTTTATATTCAAATTTCATGATTTTTCGCAAGGAACGCGTAGCCAGTTTTGTCATTTGACCAACCAATTTTCAAGCTATCGCCATATTTGGAGGCATATTGATGCTTTTGGCCACTTTCATTATTTTTGTTTTGACAAAAGGATGGATGTATGTTCCAAGTGTTCGTGATATTTGTATGTTGCAATAGGACAATGAGATTTGAACCTTTGTAGGAAATTCTTGTATGTTGCAATAGGACATTGAGATTTGAACCTTTGCAAGAAATTCATCATTTTAGTCGTTGCACAAAAGTCGAGATGATGCAGTGATGAAAGTGGGCCATGTTGACACTTTGACAAAAAGTGATTGTGTTTACAGCCATTAGTATCAAAATTTCGAGACGATCGTGATGATGATGATGAATATGACTTGAATCTGAATTTCGAGATGATCGTGATGATGATGTGTATGACTTGAATCTCATTAGCAGATTCAAGAACACCATTTATGCCACTTATGTGTGAAAATCCATTTATGCCACTTTTGTGAGAGATCATTCATTTTTCAAGTTGAAAGAGAACATTTTGTGAATGAGAGTTTTTTTAGTGGAGAACGTCTCTTGAGCAAAAGAGAGCAAGAGACATGTCACTCTAGATAAGGGTTTAGAGAGAGACATCATATCACTCTTTAGAGAGACATGTCATTCAAACTATTGATATTACTTTCAACCAATTGATTGGTATCATGCCATATGCACTCGGAAGTCACACGGGACTAGTTAAACTCAATCTCTCTCATAATACATTTCAAGGTCCAATTTCATAGTCGTTGGGTGAATTCAGTCTTGCACAAAAGTCGAGATGATGCAGTGATGAAAATGGGCCATGTTGACACTTTGATAGAAAGTGGTTGTGTTTACAGCCATTAGTATCATAATTTCATAGAAAGTGGTTATGTTTACAGCCATTAGTATCAGAATTTCATAGAAAGTGGTTGTGTTTACAGCCATTAGCATCAGAATTTCGAGACAATGGTTGTGTTCACAGCCATTAGTATCAGAATTTCATAGAAAGTGGTTGTGTTTATAGCCATTAAAATCAGGATTTCAAGACGATCTCACTGATGATGAGTATGACTTGAATCTGATCAGCGTATTCAAGAAGACCAATTATGCCACATATGTGTGAAAATCCATTTATGCCATTTTTGTGAGAGATCATTCATTTTTCATGTTGAAAGATCACATTTTGTGAATGAGAGTTTTTTAATGGAGAACGTCTCTTGAGCAAGAGACATGTCACTCTAGATAAGAGACATGTCATTCAAACTATTAATAGTACTTACTTTCAACCAGTTGATTGGTATCATGCCATATGCACTCGGAAGCCACACGGGACTAGTTAAACTCAATCTCTCTCATAATACATTTCAAGGTCCAATTTTCATATTCGTTGGGTGAATTCAAAAAATTGTAGGATAGATCTCAAAAACTTAGACATGCTTCACCGTCTCAGCCTTTCTTTCAACAATTTAAGGATCCCCAGAGAAGGGATTTTTGTGATTTTAAATGCTTCACTCTCTGAGCCTTTCTTTCAAGAATTTTAGGGAAAAATGCCCAATCTAAGGATTTTTGTGAATGTTACTTTCAATTCATTTATGGGGAATCCTGGCCTTTGTGGACAACAAATATGCTTTGCCTCTGTGTCCCCCTACTACTACTTTGAAAGAAAGAAATCAATCAGTTCTAAAATGTGATTGTACCAATTGAAGGTGGCATCACCTTTTTATATGTTGTTTACTCTCTGGATTCTTCTGGAGTCTGGTTACCTGACTAAATTTTAAGTTTCCCAAGAGCTTTCTCACTACAATTTGGACCACCAGTGATTTTATATGAAGATCTTGTAAAAGCAACTCAAGGATTCAATGAGGCAAACTTGATAAAGAGTTGGGAGTTTTGGATCAGTCTATAAAGGAATTTACACAATGGCACAAATGTTGCGGTCAAGGTTCTCAAGTTGCAAAATGAAGAAACTTACAAGAGTTTCAAAACAGAATGCAATGTGGTTAGGAGAATTAGGCACCAAAATCTTATTAGAGTTACAAGTTGCTCAACCCCTCACTTCAAAGCTTTGGTCCTCCAACTAATGTCAAATGGAAGCTTGAAAAAACAATTGTATCCCGCTGGAGAGTAGAGTGCTAAGATAGATGTGTATGCATTGAACTTAAGCCAGAGTACAGATATGCATAAACAGCACATATCACAAAATATCTTCATCACTATTGTTTTGTTCAAGTGGTGCATTATGATATAAAGCCCAGCAATATCGAAAAAGTTTTGTTCAAGTGGTGCATTCTGATATAAAGCCCAGCAATATCATTTTCGATAGCAATATGACAACACATTTATCTGATTTTGGCATTGCACAATTAACTTGTCTGTCAAGACTCGATGGACTCAATCACTTCCACACTTTTTCTAAAAGGATCCATTGGCTATGTTGCCCTAGGTTTGGAACTTCACAAAATTGAGCAAAACAGATTATATAAGTATTGCTAAGTTGCCTCAATCAAAATTTGATGACTAGTTGGCCTGAATACAGAATATGGATTTGGCAAAACTGTGTCAACAAAGGGTGATGTTTGTAGAGGGGACGGAACCTACCTAAGAGGGTGACCATGGCTTTTTCCCTATAAAAATGGGGGAAGTGACGGATAGAAACCTGTTGAGGGATGAAAATATTGACGCACTAGAGCAATATGGGATACTCAAAACTGTGTGAATAAACTCATGGCATTGGGATTGGGATGCACAAGAGAATCACTTGAAGAACGACAAACTATGGTAGAGGTTGCATTTGTATTAGAAATGATCAAAAAACTCTTTGTTGGAGTCACTGGGGTCTACAAATCGCCATCAGATTTATCATTTTACTGGACGTAATACCTTAAAAAATGATGTGACAGATTTTATGTTAACGATAGTCAACAAGGTAAAGACATACAGATCCTTTTAACTATTTCATGTTGTACCAATTTTATAGCAAGAGACATCACAACATATGCAGAATGAATATAGTTAGTTGAGCTCTTCCTTACATCCATTCCAAACAATACCACCGTTAAGCTTTTCCTATCAACATAGGAATTCATGTTGTAGCTACATATTTATATTTTGGGACATGCCAAAGAGATCTTTCCTATATTTCGGTTTAAACTTGGAAGTAACAAACTATGTTAAACTAAATAATCATTTATTGAATCAAGTTTTATTGTCTAAACTATTTAAACCTAATCGTGTTCTATGGTAAAGTGCAACCCTTTTGGCCTTCTAAACTAAAAACTGGGTCCTAAATTTGCACCAACATTCTCAGATCTACTAGTGAAATGAGTGAAGTACAAATGTTTGTGTTGTAAGGTATGCTCAACAACCGGATGTAGTATAAAGGAACAACCATACATTAGTAACATTACACATTAATTGCACCAATCAATAGATTTCACAATGTAGAAAACACCAGAGCACCCAAATTTACCAAAAACTAAGAAAAACTCGATGAGTATATTTATAGAGAGCAAGGTTTCCTTTGAAAGAATGGCAGATTCATAGCCCTGGATCCCTAAATCCCCTGCAATGTATCGACATGCAAACAACTAAACAACAAATTTAGTTGTTTCTTGGCGCAGACAGAGCTTTATCTGTAACTGACTAATACCAGACTAGCACAAACTTAAGCTCACCACCATTGAGGGGGGGTTATCATGTGCTCAGAATCAGGCATTAATGGTACAACTGTCTCTAAGTCATGGAGACCTGTAAAACGTAATGAATTATCGTGCTTTGAATCGAGGGGCATTAATGGCACAATGAGACCTGATATGCCACCTGATGGAGGCACTTGCATGCTCAGAACAAGCGGCATGATGGAGGGCATTAATGGCAATGAGAATTGGTATCCCAGCTAATGGAGGAACTTGCCTGTCTCTGGATTTAATGGCACTGCTAACTGAACATGCAGCATGGAGGGCATTAAAGGCAATGAGAGTTGGCATCCCGCTTGATGGAGACACCCACCCAGTCTCTAAATTTAATGAACATGTGCCGTGGTGTAGGCACCCTACAGTCTGTAGGTTTTTGCGAGGGATCAGTACAACATCACACAATATTTATATCATCTAACACCAATCAATGGTGCAAAACAGCACACAGTGGAACAGGAGGGGAGATCTCACAAAGAATGCCTTACTGAGTAAAGATTTCAATAAATTAAAAACAAAGAAAAAAAAATTAAAAATTAAAAAATTAAAAAATAAAAAATAAAAAAATTAAAAAATAAAAAATAAAAAAAATCTCCGATACAGCTAATAGACAAGGAGTGACACAACTAAAGCTGGCAGGAGATCAATATTAACCAAGCCACCAAAACTGGTGGTTTTCAAAGCATTTCCTACTTAATACCTCCATATAGTTTAATCATTTTTATGATGTCTGACAACCCATAAAATATGTTTTTAATGATGTCTGACAACAACAGCAAGACTAGTGCCCATCTTAAGAGCATGTCTTCATTTGAATGCTCCTCTCAATAATTCTATAATAAACATCT
Source organism: Pinus albicaulis (assembly GCA_034641835.2). Lineage (NCBI taxonomy): Eukaryota > Viridiplantae > Streptophyta > Pinopsida > Pinales > Pinaceae > Pinus > Pinus albicaulis. Next base: position 572,982,297 of record CM076569.1, read on the forward strand.
TATAAAGATATCCTCATATGACTTCACTTCACTTCAAGTAATTTATTATCTATGTTCACTTTTCTTAATTGTTGAAGAATGTGGGATATTTCAAACATGGAATGTACTTTCAAACTATGTTCAGCACAAAACTGGCCTACAAGTTCACATGCTTCATAGAACACAAGTCTTTTGACATCAAAATTGCTCAAGCTAAACACAAATGCAGATCATATCCCTACTAGGTAAAAAACTATAGGCCTTAAGGAAACCCATCTCGATACAGCCAACTGAGATTATATGCAGATATAAAAAGATTTCAAAGCAAGGAAACCCATCTTGGTACAGCCAACTGAGATTATATGCAGATATAAAAATATTTCAAAGCATAACCAAATAATTTATAGGCAAAGAGTAAGACAACTGAGCTAGCTAATAAAAACACAAAAACACTAGAGCATTAAAAGTATTTCCACCTTAACACCTCCAAGTAGTTGAATCAAGTTTTTGCACAAACATATAACTCTCAGACCAACTTTCAGTTTAGATTAAAATTTGCTCATGTAAATGTCAAAAAAAATACAAAGCAAAGCAGTCCAAAACTTTTATAATATAACCCAGTCACTGCCCCCCTCCCAATGTCCATCAGGGCTCATTTCAGGAAGAGAGAGGGGAAGGCATCACTTGATCTAAGATTTCATTTTGCATTCCTGAGACAAGGAGCTCATTTCTTTAATTGATCACAGAAACTCCTTCACGCAGCTGCATCTGCTGCTTTCTGTTTCTTGGGAATTCTGTAGCCACCTACAACACAAGCATGATCTCTTTCAAAAGGTTCTAATGTCACCTGCTCAAATGGCTTAAATTGCTCCTTTTGCAACTTCTTAACTTCCTGAGCAAACACTGCCTCCGCTGGCACAGTAGAGTCAATGCAATTTGCCTGCATTAAAGAGTGAAAATCAAAAAATGAGGAACAGAAGCATGATTTCTAGATTTGCTTCAGAAGTATGAGAAAGGTCTAACATATGTACCTTGATAGATAATACAAAATGGCCACCATTTTTCAAAAAATAATGGCCATTTAATGCCACAATGCGTGCCCGTATCCCACCAAACAAGAGTAGAGTAAAAAAAAACATCAAACAAGCAAAATATAAGGGTCTAGCATCTGTTGCTAAGCATTCAGTAACAGAACCCAGCAATACATCCTTTAAAGCCTAAAAAGATCAAATTAGTCTTAAAAAATTGCAATTTGATGAAAAATAGGGCACCTTCATATGAAAGGTCGTACATGCAACTATTAATAGCATAAACATGCATCTCAGGTACAACCTACTCTAGAGATCACCATTTGATTAAAACATAACCATGAAGATCATAAAGGAGGAGAATTAAAGTACAGCACTGCACCATGCAAAAGTAATTTAGTCCTCATCAGTAAAGTCAACCCAACAAAACTAAAAAAAGTACAGAATAAAATTGAATTATACAAGAGAAAGGCATACTTAAAACATCATGCCACACAAAAGTAAGGCTGAACAGCCATCTTAACAGTTTCCCAACATACATTACATTGTACAATGTAAGCAGTAGATAGAATAGATTCAACCTACAAATAATCAGCTAAAACCTCATGCGTCTGAACCTCGAATGGCATCATCCATAATGTCCTGAAGGGGAATCCGAGTATATCTCATCCTTCGCATGAATACTATTGCTATTAAAAACCAACCAAATAACCACATGAGAAGTTTATCTAATCCACTGATAACCATTTTTCTATACACATGCTAGTCTGGTGCAATGTTGAACCATTTTTCTATACACAAGCTAGTCTGGTGCAATGTTGAAGACTACAATCCATATCAGAATTACTACAAATAATCAACTAATACCTCAAGCGTCAGAAAATCGAATGGCATCATCCATAATGTCCTGAAGGGGAATCCGAGCATACCTCATCCTTCGCTTGAATACTATTGCTATTAAAAATCAACCAAATAACCACATAACAAATCTAATCCACTAATAAGCATTTTTCCATACACAAGATAGTAATGTTGCAATGTTGAAGACAAGATCCATATCAGAATTATTAATCCACATCTGAATATCAGCAAGGACAACTAAAAGCTACTACTGCACAACAATACAAAATAATGCAAATCTCTTGTTAAAAGAAAGAACAAAATAACCATGCACAACAAACTCAATCACAGTCCTAAATATCATAATTTGTTAAAGCACCTGCTGATCATAATGCAATGCATAACATTGTATAATATATATATATATATATATATATATATATATATATATATATATAAACCAAAAACTTGGAGAGAACTTAAGTATAGCACTGCACCATAGAAAAGTAACACGGTTCTATTAATAAAGGCAGTCTAGCACTTTTTAAGAGAGTAGCACAGAAAAGCAAGTCTTACCCAAAACATAATACTATAGAATATAACAGTATAACTGAAACAACACCCCACATAACATAAGAGCTAAAACCCTCAAGCATCAAAAGCTCGAATGGCATCATCCATTAAGTCCTGAAGGGGAATCCGTCGACCTTCTAGCTAGTGGATGGTGGGCATAAAACAAGAATACTGCCACCATATACATACACTCTCTGCAGTCAATCACATATCAAGTTTTTCAGATCTCTCTAAGTAAGAAGTGCAGATAACCTGAAGAAGAGTAATTGAAATGCATGACAAAGAGTGGACTATTCTGCGGATAAATGAATATGAGGTGTTCTGTTCATATAAGTGAGAACAGTCAAGTCTGGAATATAAGATGGATTAGACTGAAAGAAAATTTTCTGGGTTTAAATGCGGATTACAGGAACCAATGTGAGTAGAATGAATCTATGATTGAATGCAGAATCCAAACTAATTGACAGGGATCAGTGTGGGCTGAAGACAGAGAAAAATGCAGGTAGAATGAATCTGCATTTGAATGCGGAATCCGAATTACTTGACAGGAATCAATGCGGGCTCAAGATAGAGAAATGTGCGAAGCATTACATCATGATTTCATATGAATTAAATACTTAATTTACAGAGGATAATTGTCAGATAGATTTCAGATTAAACAACATCCAAGCTCAAATCACTCCGAGAAAGGGAATGAAGGTGCATACCCTTGAAAAAACTGGCGAAAAGCGGGGTGCCTCTGTGTTATTAATCGGCGTTGGAGTCTGGACTCTGAGAGCGTCGAGCAAGCTTGTACATGCGGCGTGCACTTGAGGTCGAGCGCGTCCGTTGTGGCAAGTGTTATCTCCCACAACAGTGAACACCAATACATATTTTTCGAACTATATATCTCTGCTATATACCAACTATGGGAAGGCCCTAACAACGAACGGACCAGAGAGGGTCGGCCTTGCTCAGCCAGCAAGAAGATCTGTGTCCAGCGGCTAGCCACCTCTTCTAACCATTGAAAAAATTGGGGCGAATCACTGTAACTCCTCATTTGGACCCTGTAAATCCAGGCGAATGCCATGGAAATTTGCTCCATAAGAAAAAAATCGGGGCGAATTTCATTTTTCCATGTTATGCACTCTTTTTTTTGGTGGGCTAATACTTAATAATTAATTATTTTTAAAATATTTATTGGGATAACTTTATTAAACTATATAAAATGGGTTTTATGTAAAAAATTCGCCCTATTAAAATTGAAAATCCCTTAAAATTCGCCCCTAAAATTATCCCTGGTCTCAAACCTATAGAGGGGGAGAAGGTTGGGGAAGGGGAGCCATTTAGGAGGATCAAGAAGAAAACTCTTGAGACCAATGCCATGATCCATTTTATACAATCCTTGTGAAAGTCGAAAGCTTCGAGAATTTTTTTCATATACTTCTAGCTAATATTGTCGAAGTCTTTAGGTAAGTCCAGCTGCATCATCATTTTCATCTTTTGGGATTTTAGTGAGTGGACCAATTCATGGGAGAGGATGATGTTGTCTAGGATTTTCCTGCCCTCCACGTACCCGGATTGATTGGGGGAGATCAAGAGGGGTAGCAATGTTTTGATTATGTTGGTGAGAACTTTTGAGATGATTTTGTAGATTACATTGCAGAGAGCAATTGGTCGGAACTTCTCTAGAGTTTCAAGCCCCTCCTCCTTTGGGATGAGAGCTATAAAGGTTGCATTTAGGGCTTTTAGGATTGACTTTTGGATTCTCGATTCCTCCATGAGGGTGTGAACCTAATTTTTTATAATGGGCCAGCTTTCTTTGAATAATTATATGGTGAACCCATCTGGTCCTAGAGATTTTCCATTTGGCATTGACCACACTATTTCCTCCACCTCTTTCATTGTGACCTTTCTTAGCAACATTTTTTTGTGGTCCTGGTTGAGGTTGGTCGGAATATGTTTGGTGATCCTCGGAATGGCTCTAGTCCTATCCTGGTTTGGCTCAAAGAGAAGATCTCTGAAATGATGAGATATATTGTTGGCAATGCCCTCATGTTTCTGGAGGAGATCCCCCTCTTTGTTTTTTATGGCCAATGTTTTGTTTTGCCTTCTATGTTGAATCATTTATTTGAGGAAGAAAGCATTACTTTTTTCCCTGGATTTGAGCGACTTGATATGTTACTTTTGTTGCCATAGATTCTCCTCTTGACATATTATATCTTCCCATTCTATTCGTAGCTTTTGTTATTCTTGCATTTTTTGATGATCCGTGCCATTGCTAATGATGTCCTGTTGTAGAGCCTCCATTTTTCTCTCTAGGTTTTTTTTTTCTGTGAGGATATTGCCAAAATTTTCCATGTTCCAACTCTTGATTTCTTTTTTGATGCTTTTCAGCCTTTGTTGGAATTGATACATCTTGTTTCCCTGGTGATACTTGGGGGTGTCCCACCATTCCTTTATTCTCTTCATGAAGTCTAGATGGTCCAGCCAAAAATCCTCAAACCTGAAGGGATTGTTTTTTGGACCTGAAGAAATTTTAATATTGAGAGAGATTGGCCAGTGATTTAAGCTTGCTTGGGGCAGGATATGGACCTATTTCTCCCAGGAAGATAACAATATATCTTTTGAGAGAAGGAAGCGATCCAGGCAAAAGGAAATTTGATGTACTCCTCCTCTTCTATTGTTCCAAGTGTGAATTTCGTTGGAGGCTGGAATTTCTATTAGGTTGAGAGCTTCAATTGAGGACTGGAAAGAGACCTAGTCATTTTCTAATCTCTGGAGACCCCATTTCTTCTCCCCTAGATTTAATACCATGTTAAAGTCCCCTGCTAAGATCCTCAAATGATGGTGGATTGATTTCAAGAGGGTTCTTACCTCTTGCAACATTTTGATCCTTTCCAGGGACATATGAGGAGCATAGACATTCGTGACACATAGTCTGTCGTCCATGACTATGATTCTCAGAATTATGGTTATTAAGTGTTTGGTGACGATAGAAAAGGATAGCTCTAAACGGGAGCTATTCCAGATGGTCATAATACCTCTTGTCGAACCAATAACAAAGTTTGCAAGGAAATTCTATGATTTAAGACATTTTTTTTTTTAGGAGACTAGCATTATCCAAATCTAGTTTTATTTCTTAAAGTAACAAAATGTATGATTTGTCTTTTATGAGCCTGTTTTTTAGGACTCTTTTTTTACCAGGACCATTAAGGCCTCTAATGTTCTAGGAGGTGCGATTCATTGGAAAATATGAGGAGAAAGGGTGAGGGACTTTACCTTTCCTTCAATGGTGAGTCAAGCCCCAAGTTCTTGGAGGAGTTGTCATGTGGTTTTCCTTCCTTTTTTTTTTTTGTGCTTTTTTGGTTGTGTCTTTCTACTTCAATATTTTCCAAAATTCCCCTGTGCTATTTTCCCTAAGGGCTAGATTGTTTTAGAATATGTTTCATTCCTTCCAACGGGAGATATGCCCCTTTGATTCTTTGTATGTGCTCTTTTGGTATTGCCTTTATGCCTTTTTTCCATATTTTCACAATTGAAATGAGGTGCATTCCTTCTAGGGCCTCCACTATTTAATGTTATTTCGGGGTAGGATCCATGCCCACTGGTTCCATCTTTGTGTCTTCTTGTTTGAATTCCTTTTCTGCCTGCATGTTTTCTGCTTGTGTCTCTCCCTACTCACATTCTTTTCCTTCTTGTCAATATCCACGAGAATCATCTATATTGTTGATGTTGAAGAGGAGCTCTTCTTGTTCTTTGGCCAGAGCCTCAGACTTGTTTTGGTTATTGTTCCAGGGTTGGTTTTGTTTTGACTACGACTTCTTGGTGTGTTTGTTTCTAGGTGTAACATTTTTGAACCCTCGTTCATCCTTTTCCTTGTAAGAATGCTCATTGCTTTGAGTCGGTTTATTCTGTGGAAAGTCCCTGTAGAGGTGTCCATGTTCATGACATTTCTGGTATCTAAAGGTTATGTGCTCATAATCTATACTTTGGAGCCATAGATTATCTCTGAATATTAGTTTGATCGCCTCTGGAAAAGCCCCTAAAACATCCATATAGATGCAGATCCTTGCATACGAGATGTATTGTCATGTCTTTTTGACTTCTGATATTTTTATATATTCTCCTATTTCATCTCCTATTCCTTTGAGGACTAATGACACCCAATAATCAGTTGCCAAGGAATAAATTCTTACCCATACAGGGAAGTTTGTGAAGTTCTCCTTCCAGTATCTCATGTACAACCCAACCACGTTGAGGAAGTAAGGACCTCCCTCAAAGGTTCTGTCCTTGTCTTCCAAGAGGTTAAAGATGACTGTGAAGAAGCCTTTTGAGTTGAGTTGCAGCCTAACCTCTCCCTTTGGTATCCATTTATTTTGTATCCATCCATGTAGGGATTTTTCGTTGGCCATGTTCCCATAAAATTACATATTACTGCATGCTCTTGCATGTAGTCCTTGTATGTTGTGATGCCTGGGTCTTGGATATCTAATGTTGGAATCTCTTTGGCTTTTGGATTACAATGGTTTTTTATCCCATTTTTCCCCAGGTGTCATTGATCTATGTGTGTCTTCTTTGCTCCATTGTTTCCCTGGCTCCAAGTGTTTTTATTTTCTATTGTGCATGGTCCATGGGTGTTTTCTCTCTCTTCTAGCCACTGTCTGCCTTTGTTCTTTGAGCTTGCTTGTTGCGAATCAAGAGCGTCGATGGTGGTAAACCTTGTGAATAAAGAGGATTCCTGTTCCTTGGAGGATTTAGAGGTGATGTCATGCAAGGAGGGACCAATAGGGTGCCCTCCTGCCGCCACCATGACGGGTCGAAGAGTGTGCAATGAACGATGTTGTGATTAGGGTTTCTTCACAGTGAACAGTCAACTTTTTTGTCACAACCTAGAAGCCCACTATTATTATCATGTAATATCCATATTTAAATTAACATATAAATTAATTTAATCTAATATTTAAAGTAATTTAAATTTAAATTTAAATGAAATGTACATTATAATATTTAAAATAAACCAAAAAAAATAATTGAAATTTTCATTGTAATATTATTTTTAATAAAAAACATATAAATTTATTTAATATTTTCAAAATAATTTAAAATTATTATTTTATTTTTAAAGATAAAAATGAATAAAATAAAATATATAATATATATAGATATAGATATAGATATAGATATAGATATAGATATAGATATAGATATAGAGAGAATGTGTTTAAGTAGTTAATGAAATAGTTTTTTTTTGGAATTTTTCTTGGTTAATTTTAACCAAAAACTTGAGTTTAAGTGTTCCATGACTTTTTAGAGTGCTAAATCCATTTATTATTTTATTAAATAAGTTATATATTAAATTGAATCAAATCATTAACAAAGAATTAAAATGGTTCATTGTTTAAGATATTTATCAATAATTAAAAATGAACGTGTGTATCTTTTTAGAAAAAAGATGAATATTAATTTGTCAATATGTATTAAAATGATTTTATCTTTAAACTTAATGGTGTTCTCTCACCTTCCCATAAATATGAATTATTATTTAACTACATAATTCACTGAGTATCCCAAAGTACTTAAAATGTTATGCTTGCAAGCTTGTGGACATATAAAGTTACTACATTATCTTGCAACAGTACTATTCGTTCCTTGATTTTTGTTTACTTAATGTAGTTTCTCTTGTCTTTATCATGTAATGTATCAATTTTACATTTTAGTATTCAGATAATTTTATCCACTCAAAGATACCATGGTGAGACCTATTTTGTGTTTCTCTCATATGTGAACCACTCAATAATGACTAGGTTGCATGTTGAGAAGGGCAGTAAGATATGGAAGTCAAGTTCATTGAACACTAGTGTCGACACACGATATTTAATTTGTAAAAAATGAATTTTCAGTTTATAGATCTTGAGTCTGGACACTCGTCATCACGATTTTGGAGGCTCAATGGATGGATGACCACGATGACTTATATTTAATAAATATTGGAGTTATACCATGATAATTAGTGATATTTAATTTGTAAATGATAATGAATTATCGATTTCTAGATCTCCAGTCTCGACCATCGTGACTTGTCATCATGATTTCAGAGGTTCGGTGGATGTATGATCGTAGTGGTGTAGGGTAACTCCAAGTTAATGGATAATTAATGCATTGGGACATATAAACTCTGATGAGTTCTATATTGTTTCTTGGATTTATATTATAATTATTTTTTGGCTGCAAGTTAATGTGGGAGAGTAGATTGTTTCGTAGAAGAAATATCATTGGGAGTTCAGTCCAGTTCGTTGTGAATATGGAGTCCCATGGATAAGGAACCACAAGCACAGAGTCCAGTGAAAAATATAGTGGCATTAAAAAAGGGAGAATGCACTAGTGGTTTCTCGTTAGCATGAGCGTTATGGCTGTTTTAATGTGCCATTCCGGTGGCCTACTTTTGGGTTACCTTTATTATGAGCAGGGTGGGCACAACCAATGACTTCTCTCTCAATATAAAAACTAAAATTTTGATTGTATTTCATTGTCCAGATATTTAGCTTGCTTATTTCTTTCCAGATTCCCAAATCTTCCTATCGACGTTCCTTTGCACCTCTAAGTGCAATTGCTAGTCTAGGTTTATGTGGATAGTAACATATAAGGTGATTTTAATGAGTGACATAGCTTAGTGGTGGATTGCTCTGCAATGGATTTCTTCTTAGTAAGGTTTTCCCTCTATTTATTGTTTTTTGTTTTGTTTTGGGTAGAGAAATTTTTAGGGGAAATTTCATCAATTGGCTATTTTTCGACATTTTTTGAAAAAGATATCCACACATTTGGTTAAAAATCTATCTATATTTGTATATAGATATGATTGAATTGATAATATTCACAAAAATTTACCAATTTTAATAGAAATTAAATTTTTTTTATTGAACATTTTCCTACATTATATATGCATGGTTTTTTAGACTAGAATAATGGCCTAGCATACTGAACATAGGCATAATAATTGAATCCTTAAAAATACCTTAGTTTTGGAACCCCTGTATGATGAAACAAATCTTGGTCAACATCTAGTGCATTATCATTGTCTTGCTTCAGTAACTCGAAATTTGTATAGTGTTTTATTTTATGGCATTTGTGAAATTTCAATTGTTCCATGATGCCAATTATTTTACTATTTCATCCCAAAGTTATTGGTTTATTCTATCCTTCCTACTAATTGTGTCTATGGGTTTTTGGCACATTGGACTACACAATTTATTTGAATTTTAGAAGTTTTATTTGTTCCTCTAGTTTTCCTTTCTCTCGCTATTTTGAATTATCTCTTAATTGCAAAGTCTATTTAACAAAAAATCTCATGCTTTTCTTTAGTACTTCTAACATGGTATTTCTTTATGTAGATACAATCCTATATTCATGAATTATAAAGAGGCTTAAATATTCTTTAGGGTGCTCATAAGACATGAAAAATCCTTCAATAGAAATAAACTTCTTTCATTTTATTGACCTTTAAATTTCATGAAAACACATACCAATGTATCTACTAAAACATAATTAATAAGGAATATTTTGATTCGTTAAATTGAAAATTTTGAAACCAAATGCTCCATATTAAGAAATATAGTAAGCAACATTAACAAAATATCATACTCTATTGTCTATAACCTTATGATGTCAATCGATTATGTATTTCACCACTTCATTTGATCATATGATAGATGTATTATTGTTTGAGGCCATCAACTATTGATGACCCAATTTATGCTATTATGTGATGATAACATTTTTTATTCATGATATATATATATATATATATATATATATGAATTGGAAGTTGATGTAGAAATAAGGATCATGCTTATCGAACAGTTGATATATGGGTGATGGAGCTATATTGGGATTTCATAAATGTTATGGAGGGGGTGGAGCAATGTCTCTCTCCACCTCCTAGCACCCTAAATATGCTTTGGGTTGAAAAGTATCACTCATTTTTACCCAAAGTTGCAGAATGTCATGAGGGTAGACAACAAACTCAATCACTCATGAGGAACATCTAAGGGGTGCACATTTAAGTGATTGTAATATGTCTTAGTAGTTGTTAGCCTCTCAACAAGGGAAACTCTATGAGTTAACCAATAGATCCATTTTTGCAACATTGTTTCCCTCAACTGATTATGATACTTGAAGGGTAAGAACATGTGGCACCCATGGAATTATGCAGGATAGTACTTCAAGGGCATAGTCAGTTTGGAACCCTTATTATCCTTGGATAAAAGGTAATAATATTTAAATTGGATTCGACAAATATTCTTAAAAAAAATTATTTACATGTAGCTTGCATGAGATTATAACACCAAACTAAATAATCTAAACTTTAAAATTGTTTAAGACTATAAGTGAGAGGGAAATTGAAAAAATAACTTATTTTAAAATATTGAAGATTTATTGCAAACATATAGATTATCTTAAGCGAAATTTTTTAATTTAAAAAAAAAATGATCCACTTAAAACAAAGAAATAAAATCATAAATTAACATTGATGCTGAATAATACAAATGAAATTAATTATTTATTGAAAATTCTAAATTCATGAGATATTTCCATTATTTCTAAAAAAATCCTAATTAGGATTTGGATCTAGAGAAAATAAAAAGAGAACTAAGAGTAAAAGGTTGGCATTTAGAGTGTAGTAAAAGTTAAACTATCTTACTATTGCTAATTTATGAAGATTGGAAAAGAGGCCAGAGAAAATTAAGAGAAAAAAAATAGAAGTCAAGTCTGTGATGATGAATATTAACGATCTAATATTTAAGAAAATCATATAATAACTATTGCTAATTTATGAAGATTGGAAAAGAGCCAAGAGAAAATTAAGAGAAAAAAAATAGAAGTCAAGTCTGTGATGATGAATATTAACGATTTAATATTTAAGAAAATCATATAATAACGGACAAGTGGCATCGACTATATCTATTATAAAAGAAATCTACACTCGAAGAAAAAAAACTTATTCTGCACCATGAAGAAAAAACTTATTATGCACCATAATATTAGATGCTTTTGATAATGTTAGTGATATTTTCTTGTGTGATTGAATTGAGAATTCTCGAGAGTTTGGTTAGTACAAGTATGAAGGAATGAGAAACTTTTCTCTCTTCTGCACTTTTAGTGAGTTTTATCTCTTTCGTACAACTGTTCAAAGATCGAATGATCCAAAGGTAAAGAGATATAAATATTTAGGTAATAAGATAGTAAATGTGATTAAGCATATATTGTTTATTCTTAAATTTCAATTAATTTAAATTTAATGATGAGTAGCATATGCTCAATCACATTATTTACTCGATCAACTAATGAGGTCATCAACCGTTAGAAAGTATATACAAGAAATTTGGAAAAAATTGAGACAATTAATTAGCAAATCAATGCAAAGTTGGATAACTTCAAATTTGACAAGCTTCCTCTGATTGAATGTTCCATTGTTGTTTTTACTTTTCTGTTAGTTACGAAAAGTATATATTAGATATAAATAGATTAAATTATTGAAACAGAAATTGCTAATGGTTGTAACTTAATGATTATAACAGTTTACTTTAATGTAATTGTATCTTTTTGCAATATTCTTTTATTATTATTATTACCGTTGGTTCGTTCAATACAGTAATGTTATACGAATTATTAATTGTCAAGTAATAGAAGTTTATTTCCATATTTAATGTAAATATGTGACAACAATTTAATTGGTCGTCTCTTTTTTTGGGTACATGATAGATTTTAGTTGAATAAATTAAGAATGACTTGTAATTAATATTTCATCTCAACAATTTTTTATCAACACATCTAACAATTCATATATGATGTCACTATTAATATGTTTAGGAAATAACCATGACTCTAATAACCATGACTCTATACTATACTTTGAATAATTATCTTACTCATATCACCATGTAGGGTTTCCATCTTAGTCAGTGATAAGGTAAGAAAATTCATTTCATTTATCTTGTTAAAACATAATTTAGGTTCAGAAATCTCACAGTTTGCATTCAAGCAATACGAACTGAAAATCCCTCAAGGGAAAAGGTGCCCATAAAATGCAACGAAGACCTAAAATGGCCAGTGACCATTGATGTGCAGTTTTTTAAAAAGCTCTCTCCCACAGCATTGATCACAATCTATTGCATATATAGTATATATCATAACTCCTTTGGGAAGCTACACCAAAAATGGTTCTAATATCTACGGTTAATTGACGATACACAAAGCAGGTTTGAAGGTTGATTGACTTGACCGTGTATCTTGGTGTATGATTAGACTAGACCATTCTAGTCACCAGTTCTACTCGTCAGCTTCTCCTAGTCCATACTGAGACTGAATTTCTCCTGATGGGTTAGAAAGTTTGTATGGAAGACTGATTGACTTGCCAATAAACGTGTGAGAATTTGGAGTTTTTTCTTCGATTTTAGTGTATTAAATTGTTATTTTTATTATTTAAAATGTGTTTTTTTAGTTTTATATCGAATAGGTGTGGGAGTTTTAACTATTTGCAAATAGATTCACATTTCAAATATCAAAATTCTAGTAGTGTGATGGGGATTTGCATTCATATTACTTGTATCCTCCTACATTAGAGGTGTATGGGTGACTCCTCAGGAGATTTGAACAAGAGTGGAATTACTTGCAAATAGATTCTAAACAACTCCACTCCAGAGGCTAGAGTTAGCCATAAGACTTGCATTCATATTACTTGTATCTTTCTACATTAAAGATGGATGAGTCACACTTCAAGAAATTTGAAAAGACTACTTGCAAATCAATTCTAAATACCAGAACACTAAAAAAAAAAGTAATAATAAGACTTGCATTCATATTAACTGTATACTTTTGTAGTAATTAACTATATACTTTTACACTACAAGGTTATAGATTTAAACCTAAGTAAAACTACTTGAAAATCGATTCCAACCAAATTTATTCAACATAAAAAATAAAATTAAATAAATAAAAATAAAAAACCAAAAACACCTACATGTATATGATAGTTGAATGTTGAATTGGCTCAGTTATTGGAAAACTGATTAGCAAAGCTTCGTTATTTGAAGACTAACTGACTTGCTAATTGACAGTTCCCATGATTTCCTAAAAAATTTTGGGCTAACTTCTCTTTTTGTAAATGTGGAAATATGGTGGATGAAAAATAATTGCAATCAAATTAAAATGTAACTTTGGTTGAGATTTTTGAAATTAACTTAAAATTATTATTTATAATTTCGAAGTTATAATTTTAATGAAATAACATAATAATATGATATTATATATTATTTTATATATTAAGTTTTTTAGTATAAATGTTTATTTTACAATTTAATATTATTATTATTATTCAATTTTAAAGTTATGATTGGTCAAACTAGACATCAAATTTGTGTATGAAATCTCATTGTTTATGGAACAAGGGACTCACCCCAGAATAGCTATTCTACTCTTGAATCTAGGAAGACATAAATACTCTACCCTCTATGGTTTTGAACCATTGATTTCTTAGGAAGAAACACACATGCTCTTAACCATTAGGCTCACTCAAAGCCTATAATTTAATCTGTGTAATTTACTTTGTCCTTAATTAGGAATTGACATGTGTCTCTCTTAAAATAAAAATAAAATATTCTATAAATACAAAAACATTGTTAATTATAATAAAAAAAAATAAAAAATATTGTTTCTATGTATGTTTGGTGAGTTGTTCATATGACATAATATAATTTCATTTAAAATAAATAGTTCTAAGTAAAAAAATGTATTAGTAAAATGTTTAAACTTTATACTTTTCAAAAATATTTCAACATAAGATTTAAATAAAGTATTTGAAGATCCATTTTAACTAATTTATGTGGATCTCAACTTCATATATATCTATATATATATAATATTAAAATAAAATATTTTAATATTTTATATAATAAAAATTTCAATATAAGCCATCAATAAAATATTTTAATATGAATTATGACTACTTAAAACCATATTGATAACTAAAAAATCATTTTTAATATGCACTAATATAATAAAATGTTTTGATATAAATACTATGTAAAATATTTTAATGTCAAATTGTGTATATATTATATATTGTTTTAAAAAAATTATATATATATCACATAAATGTATTGAAAAAAATGTTCTTTTATCAAAATTTTTGAATTCATTTTAATTTTTTATAATTTGGTTCTTTTAAGTTAGATATTTTTTTGAAAATCTAACAAATATATTTTTAAACTTACAAGTAAATTATATACTCTATATAACATTTAAAAATACATTAAATTTTCTACTCTAAAAATATTTACACCTAAAAATTGATTTTTTCAACCTATATTAAATTCATACTTAAAATAATTATATTCTAATTATATCATCCGTATTCAAAATCAATATATACTTGTTATATTCAACTAACTTAGGGTCATTCTATACTAATTATATTCAACAAACTGAAGGTCAATCTATACTAGTTATATTCAATTATATTATTGGTATAAGATTTCCATCTCCTGGTGCATTGATCGTCTCCTCTATTGGTATGTACTATGTACACGGAATTCCAAATCTGCCTCGATTAACTTTGAAATTTTATGAGTGAATTACTTGACACCCATCAACAATACTGTGAACATGAATACATTTTGAAATTCCATTTGTGGAGCCAATAATCTTTTCTGATTCAAATGAATATTGGTTAATACTGTGAACATGAATACATTTTGAAATTCCATTTGTGGAGCCAATAATCTTTTCTGATTCAAATGAATATTGGTGAATTTTTAAATTATTTTGTTAATTTTTAATCGAATGGCTGCACTTTAAAATTATTTAGGAGGTAATGGTAAAGTGTTAAAATTAAAATGAAGGGAATTAATTTAAAATTTTATAATGAAATGTAAATATTCTTACACTAATTTGGTATATATGAAATAGTAACTCAATGTTACCAATGTTATTTTTATTATTGAGTAGAACTCAATATGCAATGGAATGTAAAACGCTATATTTTTTTAGTACCATGATTATTTTTCTCAAGGAAATGGACACTCGATAGGCATAGAGCTACTTGGTTTATGAAATTATTGGTTCTAAATTAAACACATATTAAATAATCAATTTTATGATGGTTTTGGATACATAATGGATGTTGTATTCAACAAATATATTGAGTATATTTAGGATTTTAAGAATATTAAAAAATATATATTTCATATTTTGAAAAATAAATTTAATTGGATTAATTCTGATATTTTATTAAGTACATTTTTTTGAGTCAATTATTGATAAATAGGTTTATATATAGTGATTTACAAGACAGTGGTTTTGGTAACCTATGGTATTACATATCATGATTTATCTATTTAATTCATTGAAAAATTGTATTATAAGATATAACAAGTGGTCATTGTTGTTCTAGCTGGTATCTTTAACCAAGGTTTTATATGTGTGTGTGTGTTGGTTTTCCAAGTTTTTAGGATAATTATTAGATCTTTGTGTACTTGTTATGTTTCTTTTTTCTATTTAGTCTTATTTTTCTCTCTTAGTTTTAACATGTAGTATCATATTTGTATTATTGGCTTTGGGAGGGCACCTTTGCTACTAAGCTTTTGGCTCATTTTTTATATAGAAGGTTTCTTTTGGGATTGTAGTAAACTTGATTTCAGTATAAACAATACAATGGTGATGTTTGTGTAAGGAGAATTATGAGTAGTTCTAAAACCAAGATTGATGAAGAAGCACTTAGCGAATGAGTACTTTGACTCACTATATTTGGAGTAGGGAGGGACACTATTAAATATGTTTGTAGATTCTTCTCTTGCATCATTTCCTTAGGCATAGAATGGATGAAGGTGTAGCATAAGTTGAAGCACACATATGATAGTATCTAAAGAAGTACTTGGTTGATGAATTATTTTTTTCGGTTCATTGTATTTATAGGAGGGTTATTGATAAGGAAGTGGGTTGATGTTGATGTTTCATAACATCACATACTCAAATATAAGTTATAATCTTTATTTTAATGGAGTTTAACTTTATCACAAGTAATTGGACATATAGTTGTAAGATTTATTATGTCATGCATACCCCTAATTTGATGGTTCGTAAATAGACTTAGGTCATGGGGTGGGTGATGGGGTTGAGAAATTTGCACATGTTGTATTCCTTGATAAATGTTTTATAAAGTCGAAGGGTATGTGCATGTACTAATTCAAGTTTAAATTAGGGTGAATCTTAACCTAGTCATAGAGTAGTCAAGAAAACCTAGACTCCATCAATGATTGATCAACAATTTTATGGTGGTTTACAAGTCCATGAATTTCATATCTCATGGTATTATTTACAATGAAGAATATTTAATGGAATGAGATATTGCTTTGTAATATGCTTTAAATGGATAGTGTTGGTCTCAATTGGTTGATTCAAACAAGGTTATTACATAAATATATTGATCCACGAGGAAAATAATTACCATTGTTAATAATTATTTCTCCATGAATAGATGTAATTGAGGACAAAGCATACGATAGTGGTGCTTAGTAAAGGGAAATCTTGTCTGAAGCATGTTTCTACTGGACAAGTAAAACATATTAGTGTTTGAGTTAAAAATATCTACAAACTAGAGGTAGATTTCTCCATGTATGCAGTTTTACCTCCAGGAGTGAGGTGGGGTGATGTCGATCCTTACTCTTTAGTTGCAAAGTTTTGGGAAGGGTCCATAGGAGGGCAACAACAACTGTAAAATACTATTCTCATGTATCATTACCCTTGGTACAGGAGCCCATAGTGTTCATTAGTATAAGGATTAGTGTCAGTTGATGTCGTCAGATCTTCAGTGACAATGTAGAGGCTAATAGTAGTAAGAGACTCAGGAGATAATTGCAGCTTAGAGACACAATTGATTTAGTATTTTGGATGCTCTTAGTTGTAGTTGTTTTCGTAGCAACAAAAAAAATGAGAGGGAGTATTAGTTGTGTTATAGTACATTCATATAGAGGAGAAGGATTGATGTTGTTCAAAACCCTTTTCTTGCTAAGAGGGAGTGTTAATTTGTAGCAATAAAAGACTTCCTTTGACTTGTTCCATAGTCAAATGGGGAAATTTGAATTTCCACATCATTAGGATGACTTTAGTTACAATTAATAGGAGTGACATGGAAAATTTACTAAGTCAATTCAGTGAATTCGAGTTTATGGGAAATAAGTAGAGTTGTGCATGAGTTGATTGCTAAGGTCTAGCAATATAGTAGAGTCATAGTTAGTGAAACTCATTTATCTAAGCTCTAGTCATGAATAGAGTTAGTAGGAGTTCAGTTAGGTAGCTGTAACTGTTGTTGACTCATTGATCTCTTTGTTAACTAGTCAATTTACTAAAAATAGCCCTAGTCATGCATGCAATTCGAATTGTGTAGTTGAGTGGAGGGAAAAGGAATAATTGTATTTATTGTTGTATACTAGTGAGTGTATAGAGTTTTCATGTAGTAGGTGAGGAATTCTCTTGGGATTGCACAAGAAAATAGGAGGAACTAGGAGGCCTATTTTGGCTAAGTATTAGCTAGCGAATACTTGGGAGAATATTAGTATTGTAGTGTAGGTTGAGCTTAAAGGATTAAATTTGTCATTGTAATAGATCAATTTTTCCTCATATGATATAATACAAATAGAGGAGGGGTTTTTTCCCAGTTGGGTTACGCAGTAAAAATAGGGTGTTCATTGTGATTAAATGGTTGCATGTTATTACATGTGTTTCTATTGTATGTTTTATTTTCTGCAAATTGAGTAGAAAAAAATTGTGTCTATTGTTTTCAATATGAATTCATTAGCAACTGTAAATTTCGAATTATTTCTACACGATGAATTTTGTAAAACATTTTATTTACCAATGGGATGATAATTTATTATATTTCCACATGGTGTCATAATTTATTATATATTCCCATGGTATTCACCCATGGATTTTTTAAACCCTGGTATTTACCCAAGGTATTTGAAATGTAACAAGAAGCATGACTCTCAGTGAAATATACCGATAAAAACTATAAATATAGAACTTCACTGTGGAGTAAATCATCCTTTTTCTCATAACATAGTCTCATAAGATATTACCCATTTCAATAAACATTTGATCTCCTCTTGTGTTATTTTTCTACAATATTTCTCTTAAGCATTGAGTTCTTATTATAATGCTTTTATACAATATCTCTTTTATGCATCATGTCATATTTTGAGTTATTACTATTATATTGTTCTGTAATTTTTCTCTTAAGCATTGTGACATATTTCTTTTCCATTTTTGAAGTTTTTTTTATTAAAATACTTGGATCAAAATGAAATTAATTCATTAGATCTCATGAGAAATCTACATCTAAACACGCATGGGCTAGTGTAGTACTAGGATAGTTGACTTTTTGGGAGGTTTTCATTTTTTACTCTTGTGTAAATATTTAATTCTCGTTCCTCCAATGATCCATATTAGTGGTATCAGAGCACACTACAAGAAAAATACCCTCTAGCAGAGCTTTTTGTAGAAGCCCCCATAAAAATAGCCCAAGAATACTTTTATAGCAGAGGTAACTAGGGAAGTTGGGTGGGCGGATGTTTTAGTGGTTTTTTTTAATGATGTGTCTATAATAAACTAATGCACCAATGTGTTACTATGCCCATATGTACCAGTGCTTAATAGCATATGGTGCACCATGGTAGAATTATATTTTATAAAAATAAAAATAAAATAAAAATGTGTGAAGTACACAATGTGCACACATGCGTATACTATTTGATAGCACAGGAAAGGGTTAAATTTAAAAAAATGTCGATCGTAAAAATTATTTTTCCTAGTCTGGTGCTATAATCTCATCACACCCTGGTGCTCCACCAATACACAAACACCCCGTTGCATAAAAAATGTAATGCACCATTCTGGGTTTTTAAACTTAAAAATTGCAGTGTGATTATTATATTATACGAACTGGTAAAATTATTTGAATAGAAGGACCCGATGCTTAATAAAGAGTGGTGCACCGTCGCAAGGTTATTTTTCATACAAATAAAAATAATGGTTCACTACCTAGATAAGGCGCACTGGTACATATAATACTTGATAGCACATGACAAAGATAAAATTTAGAAAATGTCGGTCACAAAATTCATTTTCACCATTTCGGTGCTATAATCCAACAAAGCATGGGTGTTATTCATGTATTGAAACACCCCAATGTGTAAATAACAAGTTGCACCATGATATTTTTTTTTATTTTAAATAATAGGGGTGCGCTTAGGAAATAGTGCACAACGGAACAAGGTTAAATAAAAAACCTACTAGCTGTAAAAATCATTTTTACCATTTGCAATTTGCAATGCTGTAGAGCTCTCGAGCATCAATGCTACTCTTGCCTCTCTCAAGTGTCATGTCGTTGGTGTTTTTCTTATTATCCATCATTTCGTCTAATTTCTCGGTGATTTGCTTTCAAATTTTCTCAAACAATGCTCAACTTCTTCTTCTTTTTCATTTACGTTGAAACCATGCCTGCTTGATGAGTAGATGTGCAAGTAATATCTATGTTTCTCTTTAATTTAACTTTTTCAATGGAGAAGTATTGAAAGTTAGGTAAAAATATCCATTTTTTTTATTTTATTTTTCCTACACAATGTGTTCGACAAGTTCGGCTTGTATCGATTATGGTGCAACCTATAAATTTACAGGGTGCACCGCAAATCGGTGTGTTTTGATAACACACCACAGTTTTGCAGTGCATTTGGTAAATTAGTAAGCACCGAGAAAAGTTATAATTTTTACCTTGATGCTTTTGGTAAAATTTACTTCTCGGTGTCTTTAGTTTTACCAAACACACTACATGCATGGTATTAAAAAATCTAGCTCAGTTTGTTCATTAACTTGAATATTTTTTTTCGGTGTGAAAATGTTATGCAGATGCACCGATGTGTAATATTATTTCGAGACACCGTGTGGAAAAAATAAATAACCAATGTGTTTGTATGTATGCGAACCAAGAGCGGACTGTCAAGTCGATGTACGCACTGTGAGCAATGCTTTCCTATTTTGTGGGGGATGGTGTCCAATGCATGACTATTTTTTTTGGCACACCAAGGATGATTTTTTTTTTTAATTGAAAGTTATATGTCCATATTTATAAACACATTTTTAATTTAATAAAAAAAATATTTTTTTATGTATGAGGCTGATGTATTTTATATGTCAATCATGCAACAAAGATTTCAATAGAGGGAGAAACAACAAGAACATGAACAAATGGAAGACCGATAGAATATGGTCTGACCATGGGTGACACAAGAGAGGGAGAGAGATTTATACCCTCGCCCTATTACCACAAAAAAAAGGTCCTCTTGAGGAATTTAGGCCTCATTAAGTACTACGAGGAGTCTACATCCCTGAAGGGGGGCCTATCCAGGAGAGGGGAGGATTTTCCCTAATTCCCATATGTCCCCCATGGTGTTGAAATAGAGAGTCAACTTTTCTACTCTGAGAGATATGTTGGAGATCATGTAGTGCATGAAACATATTTTCAAGTGTCTTGTGGACAAATAAGGATTGCTTATTTTTGGTGTATAGGAGGTTTTGTGCCTCCCACTATTAGTGAGTACCATTTCACACTATACTAGATATGGGAAGCAAAATAGTTTCCATCTTTTGTTTTACGTCGATTCTTTGGTGTAGAGATCATGTTGTATTAGATGTTCAACCATTTTTTGTGGAAATTTTGTATGGATCTAGATAGATTTCGTGCTATGATACATGGGAAGGCGAACTTCCATTTTGCATCAAAGTTCTTTTGTTTATTTTTTGAGATTTTTCCATAGAGATGGCCTACTTTTGACCTCCACCTTCTTAGGATGATGATTGAGGTGCAGATGTGCACGTGGGGCAAGATGATGCCCAAGAGGGGCCTTCCATATTATCTGAACAAGATTTCTTCTTAAGCACTAGGGCTACTAGTCAATGAGGATGACCACATGTTTGTCTTGGTTTCATGTCCTTACACGAGGATGGATTGGAAAAAGTGTCGCAACAACATCTTCACACCAGATGAGTGTGTAGATGATAGAGGTAATATTAGTGTTTACTTTAAATTAATCTAGTTTCATTTTACTCTCTTAATTAAATTAATCTAGTTTCATGATAGAGGGAATATTAGTGTTTTCTTTATATTAATATAGTTTTATTTTCGAAGCGTAAGTCCAAACTCAATAAAATTTGAGTTGTTTTAAAGTTGGGGAAAAACTACACACCATGAAGTCATCAAAATGAAAAAACCAAGAAAAATGAAAATCTCACAAAAATTAAAAATCAACGCATGAAGGGAGTGATATGACCAAAATTTACATAGAGATTCCCCATTATTTCTATGAAAATAATAATGTAAAAGTGGGGGTTGTTTTTTTTCCACAATAAGTACATAAAAACTCAAGAGTCTAAGGAAAACATAAGTGAAGGAAATTTGAAACTGGAACCTAGAGGAACTAGAGGTTTAAGCTCACATTGGAGGTGGCTCTCCACGTGAGCTAGCCTGGCATCTAGGATTTCCAAGTATGAACATTGAAATATATTACCACATATGATGTAATTTAGGTCATAAAAAATCTCATATTGGAAAAATCTTTAATTGTTTAGGGAAAAATCTGAATCGGGTGCATGATTGGGGAGTGGAGATTCTCTAGAACATTAAGATAATGGCCTCTCAACAAAAACTTGATGTAATAAGTCTCCAAACATAAACCTGCCTACATTGGAAAGGAGCCACCTCACCACTTACTGTCGGTTATTTGGTAGAAAAATGAAAATCAAAGATAAAACTTACCAAATCCATATGTGCTAAATCCATTAGTCG
Organism: Pinus albicaulis; assembly: GCA_034641835.2. NCBI lineage: Eukaryota > Viridiplantae > Streptophyta > Pinopsida > Pinales > Pinaceae > Pinus > Pinus albicaulis. The sequence goes on from CM076569.1 coordinate 573,004,593, forward strand.
CATGCATGTGCATGTTAGGGGAAGACCATGCTATCCACCTTTTAAATGCTACTTGATGTGGTTGGGTGGCACACTCACCCCTAATGTCCTACCCACCTATGCTCTCCATCACAATCAAAGATGATAAGTATAATGTTAGTTAATATTTTTTAGTTATTGTTTAAAATTTATTTACCGTTTTAATATTTTTAATATTTTCTATAATATAAATATAGTATTTAAAATTATTTTTTGATAATTTTTTAATAGAAACAATATTATCATAATTTTCTATGTATAAATTTATTGAGAAATAAGATAAATTAATATAAATAAATGCTATAAAGGATTAATTTGATTATTATTTATATGAGAAAAAAATTATTATTTTTTAAATAGTTATGATTTTTCGAGAGAGAGAGAGAGAGTTAATTTTATTATTTTGATATGTGTTTATTTTAATCTCCAGATGTAATCATCTAACATTTTGGGACAACACATGAATTTGATAGAGGGGATTTGAATAAAGTATTTCATCACTCACATAACTTTACACAACTTTCCCAAATACACTGGTGAAAACAATTTTGATAAATACAAAATATATAAGAAAATACTATTTTATTCATATAAGTTTTTAGATTATATTTATTTAATTTTAAAATATTCATAATTTAGAAATTATATATATATAACTTTACACAACTTTCCCAAAGACACTAGTGAAAACAATTTTGATAAATACGAAATGTATAAGAAAATACTATTTTATTCATATAAGTTTTTAGGTTATATTTATTTAATTTTAAAATATTCATAATTTAGAAATTATATAAGTTTTTAGGTTATATTTATTTAATTTTAAAATATTCATAATTTAGAAATTATATGTGTGTGTGTGTGGGGTTAAAAACATGTGTTTTTTCTAAGAGATTACAAGTCCAAATTTAAAATAAAGTAAATAATGTATGTTTTGTAAAATTTATTAAAAATTCCATATTCAAATTTATGAATAGAATAAAGTTTTTTTTAATTTAAATAAATTTCAAGAATATTTTTGTACCTTAGATATTTGGAAAGAAATATCTAACAAATCCATACAGATTGAAAGTGTGTGATTTAACTACAAAATAAATAAATAGAAATTTAAATTTAAATTTAAACACAAAATCGTATAATTTCTTTGGAAAAAATAATAAATTCTTTATATTTAAAATTTTCATAATTTTATGCCCCTGATCAGGGTGTGATTTGGACACCAGTGTCACTATGGGTGATTAGTGGGGGTCTTTTTGAGGCACCTCCCTGCCACCCCCCATGTCAGACCAATGAGTCATTTCCACTTGACTTGGGTGATTCAAGCGCCCAACACAGGTACGCCTAGGCAAAACGACAGATGGGCGCATGCCAAAGTGTGATGATAATGATGGGTGGGCATGCCCATGAAGGAGCGATGGACGACTTCACAATGTTTACTTGGCTGCGGTGCGACATTAGATGCGTACGAGTGAAGTATAGTGGAGGCACTATGAGTTTATACACATTGGCAGATGGTTGGTTGGGCAAACATGAGTAGTGGCAGAGTCAGGTTGGGCAAGTTCAGAATGTGGGTTGGTTAGGGGTGTCAAGCTCCCACATGAAAATAAAAATATATGCTGACTGGGTCATAAAATGACAGAGAATTTGGCATAATTGGACATCGACCAAGGTTGGAGAACAAGCACAGTGAGAAAAAAAGTGTGAAGGAAGAAACTTGGTGGAGGTATGAGCCCACAGGTAGGGCGGTAGTACTTTGGGCCAAGTCGGGTTTGTTTACTAGTGACATCACAGCAGCATGGAGGATCATCTCAGGTGAGCTGTGGGTTTGGTGTCACAGTGAACACAAAGAGCAGGTCAGCTCGAGCGAGCTGTGGACGTGTTTTTGATGGGGTAAAGTCAGATGTATGTGGCAGAGAAGTGACCAGGTCGTGCGAGCAAAGTTGAATGACTGCTGCAGGGTCCATGGGCACGACATGACTCGTGTGCAGAGGTTGTATTGCGTCGAGGTGGATTTTTTATAAATTTGCCTATGTGAAACGAGATTGCTGCTCGTATTGTGAGCAAGGAAATTTTATAATTTTAATATCCTATTCATCTATATATATTGTGTTTATGGTCTCATTCTATTTTGATAATGTTGTTATGTTAATTCCGCAAACATAAATTAATTAAATAAAGATGTGCTAATCTTCAATGTTGGAGGCATAGTCCGGAAACATGTAGAAAAAAAGTAAGAGTAGACATTTAGTCGATGCTGCATGACCTGCCAACAGTGGAAACAGACTTGGGGGCATGACAGATGGTATCAGATCTAGTACAAAAAGATGCAGAGATCGGGTTTGTATTCAATCTAATGTTTCTAGTAAAAACTGGTTGCATAGTTTGGGGTTTCTTGACTTGGATATTCTTGGCAAGAATATCCAAGCATTGGTGGACACAGGGGCCACACATAAATTTATGATGATTGATGTAGAGAAGGAAGTTGGGTTGCAACTTATTTCTATGGATGTGGAAGTTAAGGTAGTGTACTCTGGGACTAAAGTGTTGGGATTGGAAAATGAAGTGTCGGTTCATATTGGTGATTGGCAGGGTTGTCTAGACTTTATAGTGATTTATATGAGCAACTTTGACATGATATTGGGGTAGAAATTTTTGAAAGGAAATAGTGTAGTTGTTGCACCTTTATGCAATGAGATAGTCTTATTTGGAGACTCACAGATGCGGAATTTACCTACCCACCAGCAGCGTAGGGAAGTTTCTGTGCACCATGTTTCTGCACTAAGTATGAGAAAGGCTATGAAGGATCCAAGATCGAGACATTTGCGACAACTATTTGTGGGAGCTGGAGTCGATGATGGAGCGGGGGACACCTATTCCTACCTGGTACCACCGTATTACAATATGAATATGATGCATCATGAGTTTTCAGTAAAGTACGGCCACTCAGACATGAAGGACCATTTTGGCTCATCTAGATCTCAGTAATGAAACTCGGCCATAGCTCCTATCACCTTGTTAGGTCAATTGGAAGAGTTGAAGAAGCAACGAAAGGAGTTATCTGAGGCAAGCTTCATACGACCTTCAAGGTCCCTATATGGTGCTCTGGTATTGTTCTAGAGGAAGAAGGATACAAATGAATTATGGATGTGTTGTGATTATCATGCATTGAATAAGAAAACAATAAGGAACAAGTGTCTCTTTCCACTAACAACAGATTGTTTTGAAAATATTGTGAAAGCTAGACTTGAGACATGGGTATTATCAGGTGTAGATAGTCGAAGGAGATGAGAAGAAGACTGTGATTGTGACAAGATACTAGAGTTTTGAGTTTCTTGTCATGCCATTCGGGTTGTGCAACCCTCTAGCCATGTTCTGCAGATTGATGAATGATGTACTTCGTCCATACCTTGACACATCTGTCGTTGTGTACTTGGATGACATCGTGATTTTAAGTGATAACATGGAGGATCATAAGAAGTACTTAGCTTTAGTTTGAGGCTTTGAAGTAAAATCAACTATACTTGAATAATTCAAAGTGTATGTTTTCTCAAACTGAGATTCCATTCCTTGGTCACATTGTTGGACAAGGTCACATACAGATGGAGCCGAGCAGGGTCAAGGCGATAGAGGATTGGGCTGAACTGAAGAATGTCCATGATATGAGATTTTTCTTGGGGATGACCAAATACCAACAGAAGTTTGTGGACGTCTATTCCAAGATAATTGCACCATTGATAGACCTTTTGAAGAAGGGGAAGCGATGGGATTGGACAAATAATTGTAGTGAACCATTTGAAGGATTGAAGAGAAGGATAGTGAAAACACTGATACTGAGGCTACCTAACTTTGAGATACCATTTGAGGTCCACATTGATGCATCGCATTTTATGATTAGAGGGGTTCTATTGCAGGATGGGCATCCAATGGCATATGAGAGTAGGAAGTTACAGGATAAAGAGCGATGATATTCGGTCCCTGAGAAGGAAATTACTGCCATCATTCATTGTCTGCATGTATGGAGATATTATTTGGTTGGGAAACCTTTTTTTTTCAAGACTAACAATGTTTCAGTGAGTTATTTTGCATCACAAACGAAGCTGTCAGTGAAGCAAGCTCGTTGGCAAGGCTTTTTGGCAGAGTTTGACATGACCCTTGAATATAGGCCAGGCAAACTCAATGGTGTTGCAAATTCCCTCAGTGGGAACAAATAATTGGAAGAACCTGAGGAGGAAGACCAATCTGAGAGGACGAGGAGTAGAGTCAACATGACCGAGGAGATACATAATAGACTTTGAGCTAGTGTGGAGATAGACACACAGGAGAAGAGCATTATGAAGCAGGTGAAGGAAGGGAAGACACATGATTTTTTCTTATAGGGTGGACTCTTGTTCTATGGGAACCAAATTTACATTCCCAAATCATCAAGACTTAAGAGGCACCTTTTGAAGGAGTCCCATGACTTAGCATGGGTTGGCCACCTAGGGCAGCTTTGTTCTTTGGCATTGTTGGAGAGAGGGTACTTTTGGGAGAAGATGAGATAGGATGTGGAGGAGTATGTGCATACATGCATCATTTGTCAAAAGGACAAATTAGATACTCAAATACAGGGAGGATTTTTGCATCCTTTTTCAATTCCAAAGAGACCGTGGATGAGTATCTCAATGGACTTCATCACTCAGTTACTGCAAGTGCAGGGGTATAATAGGATTATGGTTGTTGTCGACAAATTTTTCAATTATGGCATATTTGTTCCAACAAAGACACCATGTGGAGTCGGGAAGACTACCGAGTTATTCTTCAAACATGTTGTGAAGTATTGGGGAGTACCTTTGAGTATTGTATTTTATAGGGATCCACACTTTACAGAGAAATTTTGGAACACATTTTTCAAGCTAGTTGTGATAGATTTGCTGCAGATTTTGAGTTACCATCCGCAGACAGATGAGAAAATTGAACAGAACAACACATTTCTAGAGGACTACTTGAGACATTATGTTACAAATGATCAGAATAATTGGCCTGGACTTTTGGATATAGCTCAGTTTAGTTATAAATTGCAAAAGAGTTCCGCAACAGGTTATAGTCGATTTGAGTTGGTCAATGGATAGATGCCAGTTGCGCCACACATAGTGCTACCGGGAGGATTCATGAGGAGCCCACATGCCAAGAGGTTCTTGACAGCATGGGAGGAGGCCTTGGAGTTAGCATGGGTTCACTTTCATGATGCTCTAGGGAGAATGAAGAAATGGGCAGACAAGAATAGGAGGGATACACACTTCGATGTTGGAGACATGGTTTTTCTGAGGATCATCGGAGATCAGTTTCAACCACCTAAGGGGATTGATAGTTATTTGAAGAGGAGATATTAAGGATCATTCCAACTGAAGAAGTGGGTTGGAGAAGTTTCATATGAACTAGAACATTTGAACCACATGCATTCGAAACATCCTATGTTCCATATGAGTCATCTGAAGAGATGTAGACTTGATGGCGATCATCCTAAGAGGAAAATAGCACCAAGGGGATCAACTATGATAGTGGACAGACCAAACTTGATTTTGGAGAATATCCTTGATCTTCATATGACAGGTGTTGGGAGTGCAGCCCGAAGGGAGTTTTTCATTCAGTGGAGGGATGCGTTGGAGTAGACTAGTTCGGAGATGGAGGATTCGTTGTGGAATTGGAAAAATAAGATTGCAGAGTTTGACGAGTAGTCAATGAGATCTATCAGATTGATGAGGACGACAATAACTCATGGTGGGGGAGGATGTGAGACCCACGATTCATCGCCATCGACTCAAGTGAGTCAGGCACCCAACACAGGCATGCCTAGAAAAAATGATGGATGGGCACGCACCAAAGTGCGACGGGCACAATGGGTGGGGGCATCTGTGAACAAGTGACAAATGACTTTGCAACGAACACGTTTGGGTGACCCATGCAACAGGCGCTCGGGATGAACGCATGCTCCAGTGATGATGTGCCGTTTACTTGGTTGCAATGCAACATTAGATGCAGACAAGAGAAGTATAACGGAGGCACCATGAGTTCATACACATTTTCAGATGGTTGGTTAGGCCAACATCAGTGCAAGAAGAGTCAGGTTTGGCAAGTTTGAAACGTAGGTCAATTAGTGGTTCGATCCCCCACATAAAAATAAAACATATGCTGAGTGGGCCATATAAATCGACGGAGCATTTGGCATAAATGTAAATCGAAAAAGATTGGAGAACAAGCATGGTGAGCACAGAAGTTCGAAGGACGAAACTTGGTAGATGTATGAGCTCGTAGGTTAAGCGGTAGTACTGCGAGTTGAGTTGGGTCTGTTTTCTAGTGACAACACAATGACAGGGTGGGTCAGCTAGGGTGAGCTATAGATATGTTTGCGATAGGGCAGAGTCAGATGTATGCTATAGAGAAAATACCAGGGAGTGCAGGTAGAGTTGGGTGACCGCTGCAACATCCATAGGCACGATGTGACCCGCGTGCAGAGGTTGTATTGCGTCGGGGTGGAATTTTTGTAAATTTTCCTATGTAAAATGGGATTTCTTCTCGTATTGTTAGCAAGGAAAATTTATACTGTTAATATAAAATTTGCCTATATATCTTGTGTTTATGGTCTTGTGCTATTTTGATATTGTTGTTATTTTAATTCAATAAACATAACTTAATTAAATAAATATGTACTAATATTTTATTTTGGAGGCATAGTCCAGAAACATGTCGAAAAAAAGCAAGAGTAGACGTTTAGTCAGTGTCACATGACCGCCAACGGTGGAAACAGACTTAGGAGCATGACACTCCACAAGCTTGAGGCATATGGAGTGACGGTTGCATGCATGTGAGGAGTAATTACTAATGTTGAAGGTGGCAAAGGAATTCGTGTTTGGGAGGTTTTTAGAATCTTAGGGAGTGAGGTTGGAAATTTTATGGTTAATGATAGTTGTATGTCGTGGTGTTTGGGTGCTCAGCTTTGTGGGTTGGCACAGGTGTAGCTTGCAAAGGGGATCTGGACGTGTCTCCAGTCTCAGCTTCTCCTCGCGCTCATAAATGGATATATGATATGCTCTTTTTACAGTCCCCCCATGCATCAATCATATCATATGCTGGCCTCTGGTGTGTCTGGTTCTAAATTGTCGAGTTCTCAGATAAGGATGGGTTCTATGCATTTTTATGTGAATGTATGGGATTCAAATCATGTCTCAAGGTCTTCTGGTTTCTCTGTTTCTGTAATCTTTAGAATTTTACTTTCCCGAATGGGGTTATTATGTTGGGAGTATGTTACTAGGTTATGCCTCTATGTTTTTTCTCTATCCCGACCTTGGGGTTTGTCATTTTTTCTGAGGGTTTTGGGATAGTTGTCGCGCCCTCCAAGCTTTACCAAGAGGTTGCATTAATCGATAATAATGTCTTCTGAATCCTAGCGAGGATGGGGTGCATTGATGGTTTAATGGGGTATATGTCTCTATTATGTCTGTCTATAATGGAAGCCATAAATGGATTAGCCATGGGATGATTCCTTGGGTTTCATTCCAGCAATATTTAGCTCACTTATATTCTCTGGTAGGTGTGCAGCTCAACAGTGATTCCTATAAGCCAGGTACTTCTAGGATCTCGCTTCCACCTGTGTCGATTAAAAGTTTGGTTTCAATTTATCTCAAAAATTGAAGGTATAGGAGGATGGCTCATTTAGCTGTTGCAAAGGGGAAAAGAGACCCAAGCTTGAGGGGTCACGAGAAAAGGACTATGGGGTCTCTAATGCACTATCAACCCAGTTTCACTCGGGGGCGAGATTGGGGCCACAAACTGACAAGAAGCATCATAAATGATGTGGCCACTGCATATCATGATAAAACTTTGGAAGAATTTCGATAGCTAAATTAAAATGGGAAGAGGACCTAAACAAACAGCTAGGCATGATGGAAATAAATGTGGAGGATTAGTGGGTTTTGGTGCAGGATCCAGGGCACACCCACCACCAAAACATGCAGTTTAAGAAAACTATGTTCTTGTATTGGTCAATGAAAAGTATTATGGTGAAATCCTTGTAGGAAATTTTCATAGGTATGGCAGCAACAATGCACAGATTTCTTGATTATAAAAAGGAGTTTCAAAAACTCGAGCTGGAACTACAAAAGAAACATGGCAGATTGTGTCTCATTCAAGAGAATATCCCTTGCATTCTACAGACAGAGCTTCTGGGTTCCAATGTTAAGAACCTAGCTCTAGAGGAGTCTATTGATGATTATGACTAGTTCAATAGTTGTGTCCTTAGTTTTTCATTTTTTGTATGTAGGAAAACTTTAAATTTCAGTATGTTGTTAGTTATGTTTTTAGGTATCTATAGTATAGGCAGTTTAATGACATTCAAACATATCTAGCTTGGTTGGATAGACTCATTATTTTTTGTTACTGGATGGCTTATCACGTTGTTAGGTGGCCAGCAGAATTGGTTTCACTGTTGCCAAGTTAAGGCCACCTAACTATTTGCATGTGGATGTAACTTTCCTGTTTTAAATTAATGAAAAAGAAAAGACCTACCAAACTTACAAAAAATAAATAAATCATAATTTTATTAAATTATATAAATTTATCCAATCATATTATTATTTGTGAAAAAATAGTTAGGGAGTGAGGTTGGCAGTTTTTTGGTTAATGATAGTTGTCTATTATGTTGTTTGGGTGCTCATCTTTGTGGGTTGGGATAGGTGTAGCTTGCAAAGGGGATTTGTACGTGGCTCTAGTCTCGGCTTCTCCTCGCACTGGTAAATGGATACATGATATGATCTTTTTATAGTCCCCCCATGCATCAATCATATCATTTGTTGGTCTCTAGTGTGTTTGGTTCTAAATTTTCTAGGTCTTAGATAAGGATGGGTTCTACGCATTTGTATGTGAATGTATGGGATTTAAAGCATGTCGCAAGGTCTTCTGGTTTATTCTTTTCTGTAATATTTAGAATTTTACTTTCCCAAATGGGGTTATTATGTTGGGAGTATGTTACTAGGTTATGTCTCTATGTTTCTTCTCTATCCCGAACTTGGGGTCTGTCATTGTTTCTGAGGGTTTTTGGGATATTTGTCGCACCCTCGGGGCTTTACCAAGATGTTTCATTAGTCAATAATAATGTCGTTCGAATCCTAGTGAGGATGGGGTGCATTGATGGTTTAATGGGGTATATGTCTCTATTATGGTCTGTTTGTAATGGAAGTCATAAATGGATTAGTCATGGGATGATTCCTTGGGTTTCATTCCGGAAATATTGGCTCACTTATATTCTCTGGCAGGTGTGCGGCTCGATAGTGATTCCTAGAAGCCAGGTACTTCTGGGCTCTGGCTTCCACGTGTGTTGATTAAAATTCTGGTTTCAATTTATCTCAAAAAGTCAAGGTACAGGAGGACGACTCGTTTAGCTGTTGCGAAGGGGAAAAGCGACCCAAGCTTGAGGGGTCATGAGAAAAAGACTATGGGGTCTATGATGCCCTATCAAACCCTCTCCACTGGGGGGTGAGATTGGGGCCACAAACTGACAACAATCATCATAAATGATGTAGCCACGGCATATCATGAGGGAACTTCGGAAGAAATTCGATAGCTAATTGAAAATTGGGAAGAGGACTTGAACAAATAGCGAGGCATGATGGACATAGATGTGAAGGATTGGTGGGTTCTGGTGCAGGATCCAGGGCACACCCACGAAAAAACCATGTATTTTAAGAAAACTATGTTCTTGTCTTGGTCAATGAAAAGTATTATCGTGAAAGCCTTGGAGGAAATTTTCGTGGGTATGGCAGCGACAGTGCATAGATTTCCTGATTATAAAAAGGAGTTTCAAAAACTCGAGTTCGAACTACAAAAGCAGGATGGCATATTGTGCCTCATTGAAAAGCATATCTATTGCATTCTATAGACATAGCTTCTGGGTTCCAATGCTAAGAACTTGGCTATGGAGGAGTTTGCTGATGATTATGACTATTTCAATAGTTGTGTCCTTAGTTTTTCATTTTTTGTATACAGGAAAACTTTAAATTTCAGTATGTTGATAGTTATGTTTTCAGGTATCTAGAGTATAGGCAGTTTAAAGACAATTAAACATATCTAGCTTGGTTGGATAGAATCATTATTTTTTGTTACTAATGGCTTATCACATTGTTAGGTGGCTAGCAGAATTGGTTTCCCTCTGGGCAAGTTGAGGCCACCTGACTATTTGCATGTGGATGTAACTTGCCTATTTTAAATTAATGAAAAAAAAAGACCTACCAAATTTACAAAAAAAAAATCATAATTTAATTAAATTATATAAATTTATCAAATCATATTATTATTTGTGAAAAAATAGATAATATATTTATAATTTATTTCGAAAAATAATTTTCTTTGTATTTAAATTTTTTCCATAATTTTATTAAATTATCTAAATTTATCCAAATATATCATTAAAATATATAATATATTTTTATTTATTTCCAATTTATAATATATAAATACCTATGTAAAAAAGTATACAATATTATATATAACATTGTTTATATACTATAGTATTATATTTATTTTTAGTGGAAATGAAAATTGAAATTTCAAAAAATGTTATATATTGAAAACGCTATGAATTTGAACATGATACAACCTAACTGATATGGAAAATTAATCATAAAATTAAATATTTATATAATTATAATATTTTATTTTATTTCTTAATTTTTAAAATAATTTTATTAAATTGTATAAATTTATTTAATAAATATGTTATTTATTTAGAAATATATGACATTATTTTTAATTTAAAAAATATATCTTAATATATTATTATAATAAAAAAAACATTAAATTTTAAAAATATAAAAAATAATCATAATTAAATAACATTGTTTTATAATTATCTTTTCTAATATTTATTAATAATATTTAATGTTTTTCTTCGGATGCGGGTGACATGACATGCAAGCATGAAAATGTTGCCTCTCATGCGCGAGCTGATGAAGATCTGCAACGCATGCCCTCACCTGAAGAGGATCCACCTCTCTGCAATAATTCGGATGAGGTTGTGGCGGCACAAGATGACAAACATACACAACACAAGCAACCACCTGGTGTGGAACCTCTCCTCTACAATCATTTGAATAAGCTCCCAGATGAACATGGTTCATTGCCATAACTCGAAGCACATGCTACCACATGAGAACTATCGCAGCATGCCCCTGCAAGTGTGTCACAATAATGCACATCATCTACGCTTGTGCCACAAGTCTACAAAAGGGAAATCACCTCTGCATCATGTCATTCACAATTTGTTCCTTCTGGTCTGCAAAGCCCTTCTTGCCCCCTTAGCCATTCTACTTCAGTCACAGCCCTGCTACATGTTCCACCAGCTGCGCAACCTCCCCCCCAGTGCTTGGTCACTGGGCACCCTCTCGGTTGCTCACCTCCTGCTAGCTCCCCCTGCCTAACTAGTTTTTCCCATCTGAGCACTCCCAGAAACAAGCTCCCATGCTTCACACTCCCTACACCTTGCCCATCAGCACTCTATGGTGCAATTCCCGACTCTGCTCGTGTTTTAACCACCCCCCAAAGATCCAATCTCCAATACCTCTCAGCCCCCTACCCTTTGTTGCTTCACTCTCACATTGCTCTGCATCTGCGCCAAAGGATAATCAGGGGCAGCCAAAGAGGTGTGTTCCCTGGATGCTACCAGCAAGGGCCTGATAATCGTTTGGAATCCTTTGAGGGCTCCTCTTCTAAGGATGCCCCACAACGCCCTGCGTGCGACCAGGATGAGGAGGCCCCTGCTCAAGAATTTCAAAGAGGTAGAAGTGGACCCAAGAATTCCACCATTACGTACTAGGAGCAACCCACAACTTATAAAACCAAGCCTCTTCTGATTCAGGAAGCTAAGGGGGAAGACACAAATGTATGAATTATGGACTCGGAGGACGTATGTATGCGAGTACCGGAGGCTGAGTACCCAGTAACCCCCATTCTTTGCGCACCTTCTTCTCGGCCTCTACGCCAACCTTCCGTTGAGGAGGAGGCCATAGCACAAGAGTACGGTTGTTGTATAGAGGAGGAGGACCCAGACAATGAAGACGATGCAGGAACACCATGACTACGCGGTCGCTCAACTTTTTTTAGTTTTATGTTATTTCAACTCATATTACAGAACCTTTACTTGTACAAGTGCCGCAACACATTTTGTTATTTTCTGTCTGAGGTTATTACAGGGCTGGTTTCCTCTAAGGAGGTAGCCCCACCCTGCACTACTTTGAAAGCAATGAAGGTTGAGATTGGCTAAGCGCAACTTACCAACTCAACTTGTAGTCTATGTAATGTTTTACTTCGAATTAATATAGTTTAGCCTAACTTACCAAAAAAAAATATAATATCTAAAATTTTTATCTCGGCAACTCAATTATTGATAGAAGTGATGTAATCTAGAGGAAATTTAAAAATCTAAGATTCAAATCCTCTCAGTTGTAATTCAATTTAGGAAAAGGAGAACAAGAATTAAACCCAAAAATCTATTAATTTACTAATCACTCATATAACCCTTACGATTGAGTTCCTCTAAATATATATATTCTTTTAAACAAAATAAATATTGATATAAATGTATAAAAGTTTTATGTGAAGATATATATAAACAAATTACAAATATGTGTAATATTTATCGTGTATTAATTTTTATTATTATTAAATATTATTTAAAATAAATTTTAAAAATAATACATAATATGTTAAGGTTTTGTTTGAGAAAAAAAAAAAAAATTCAATGAACATTTTTTAAGACTTTATATCATTTCTCTCTGCACACTTTTCTGTATTTTTAGGTCTCGGAAATATGATTCGTACTCTTTCTGAAAGTAATATTAACATCATACATCATTTCCAGAGATATCTTATCTGATTCCAATCATATTAAAATAGAGATTACATGGAACAAAATCAAACGATGATTCCCATCAAGTTAGATAAGTGGATAAATAAATTATATTTAAATTTAATAAGTTATTTTTGAGTTTGAAATTGAGAGTTTTGTTCAAATACTTTTCATATTCTGTAAGTTATTTTTGCGTGTGAAACTAAAACATGTTCAAATATTTTTTAATGAAAAATAATATTTTAAATTAAATTTTGTTTATTTATTTATTTAAAAATAAAAAAATTTCAAACCTAATTTCAATATAAATCATACTCACCATTTAAATCTCAAACATAGTTTAACAAAAATTCAAAACATATAATTGAATTAAATTTCAATTTCAATTTCAAATTTCATTTGAAAGTAAAATAAAATCAATTTTGTGAATAAAATGCAATAGATATATTGAGTTCACAAGAAATTGAACTGTGTGCTGGACATAAACTTCTGTGAACTTTTGACATCAAAGTTTCGTTTGGAATAAAATTGTCTCTAATCTCTTTGTAAGTTTTAGTTGCACTAGTGTGATCAGAGAAATTGATATTTCAAACTTAATTAAAATTATCAAGAGTCCTTTCCATTCTTTTCCACGATGCGTTGAGGGAATCATAGGACGATATCAAAGGCAAGAAGATACGGTGGACTATCGCCAAGAAGAGAAGAACCTGGAAGTCACCTGAACTAAACTACCTTTTAGGGAATGAGGATTTGCGTTTCCCTCACATTGGTCAACATTCATACTTCAAATTCTTTATTAGTATTTTTTCAACTATATTTATTTGTCTAATTTTTTAATAGTTTATTTATAAATATTTATTTTTCCATTGTAATTTGATAAAGGCATCCAAGTTTCCAGTTTCATCTTTAAAATAAATTAGAAATACAAAAAAATCTCGCCCATCGTGTAATTACATTTATTTTTCCATGGGAAGAAAAAGACGCATCGGTTTCTTATTAATTAGAAAGTTGCACCTAAAAAGTGGTACAATGTTCTTCTTTTTAGGTACAATGTTCTTCTTTTTCTTTTGATTGAACCAAAAGATCATTTTTCCCTAGTTCTTGACTTTTTATAAATTTATAATTTTTATTTATTTATTTAAGTCTTGTATTTATCAACTATATTTCTATCCTTTCTTGACTTTTTATAAATTTATAATTTTATTTTTATCTATTTAAGTCTTGTATTTATCAACTATATTTCCATTCTTTTTAGACTAAAAGAATATATATTTCACCATATTTTTATTATTTTTTAAACAATATATAATAACTATATTTCCATTCTTTTTAGACTAAAAGAATATATATTTCACCATATTTTTATTATTTTTTAAACAATATATAATAATTACGCTGATAGGCCTTCTGTTTTGAATTAATACAGGTGCTTTTTCGTCAACCAATTCATTTTGATAATGACACATGTCACTAGTAAGACGTGTAAAAAAATCATAAAATCATAAAATCATAAAATATAATAGTTCCAAAAATAAAATAATACTATAGCTTTATCATAAAAACCATAAAAGATAACCGTTCAAAAAAACAAAGAAATATACCTTCATCATAGCAAGTTCACATATTTCTCTGAATTTTTAGGAATTTTCCCTCATAACTCATTTTTTTGAAAAAGAAATATACCTTCATCATATATATATAAAGTTAAAAAAAAACATAAGAACATGATAACTTTTTACCAAAAATGACATGAGTTTTCATTTCTAAATTGGGTAATATGATTTATGCATTATTGGTAATATGCTTTATTTGCTAATTCAGGTAGCTCTTCATATTCGATATATACCATATGTGGAGGATACGACCTTATTCAAAGAAATTATGCTACCTGGGAGGTTGTTTCCTCTGAGACGATGTATGGTAATGAGCAGGTGACATAGACTGCAGATGTTTATGCTTTGGAGAATGTTAACTGTAGTGAATTGGAGCACGAGAAAGCACTGAAGGAGGAGAAGAAGCATAAGCGCGAGGAGCATTTGGGTGAATTGGGAGTAGTAGCCGCTTTGCATTCATATTAAAATAATCTTTTACTTTGGATCTGATTTTTATTTTGGAATATAATAATTATGTTGGAATTTCAGCATTCTGAGAATTTGTCATAGAATAAAGCCATATTAATTCAGAGGAGAGGGATCAAGTTAGATTTCGATATTAAAGTAATGTTTTATTCTTCTAGATTTAAAGATAATATTAGTTCATCTGTATTTTAGTATGCAAAACTCTGAATGAACAGACATATTGATATCAAATTATTCTTATGTAGTACGAGAAGCACGAAGCAAAGAAGGATCCAGAGCACGCGCACAGGCACAAGATTGAAGAGGAGATTGCTGCAGCTGTTGCCGTTGGAGCTGGAGGGTTTGCCTTCCATGAGCATCACGAGAAGAAGGGGTCCAAAAAAGAAGCAGAACAAGCTGAAACAGCATGAACCTTTTATAAGGCGTGGGAACTGGGAAATTAGTGGCATGAGAGTAAATTAAGTTTTCCATTATAGCTTTGTATTTTTGTTTAAATGCCAATCATTTTTTATGCACGTTGCGGTCAGCCTTCAATGTGTTATCTTTTCCATTAGAATTCGTACCTTGTGAAGATGGACTTCCTGGATTATTAGAAGTCAACGCGACCTATGAAAAATAGGAAGTCCATGTGAAGTACCCTCTGGACCTGTATCATAAAGAGGAAGTTACGTAATTTTTTTCATTTTTTCGAAGATTAATATGAATATGTTTTTTTTTAAATGTTGCTTTTATTTTTTCATATTATATAAATTTTAGAAAAAATCCCAAAATCCAATAGGCAACTTTTGGATTTTTCCTGAGATTTATAAAGAGGGAGGTAGGTAAATTTTTTACCTTTTCGAAGATTTATATAAATATGATTTTTTTTTAAATGTTGCCTTTCTTTTTTCATTCGCCACCAAGATTATGATAAGAATGTAATCAGGACTGCTTATATCATATAGTGGTTTCTAGTGTGAAGGATTCCGAAAATTGATAACCGCACTATCTATATATAAATATCTCCATTTGTCTTAATTTCCTCAAATTTCATGTATTATTTGGGATTTTTTTAATCTCGATTTAGATATACATATATAATATTTGCAATTCATGTACCCTATATACATGGTTGTTTGCAAATACACTTGCTTTTTTTTGTCAATCAATTCATTTTGGTAATGACACATGTTATTAGTGAGACATGTATGTAAAAAAAATAGAAAGTTCACATATTTTCTTAAATTTTTAGGAATTTTCCGTGGTAACTTATTTTTTTTAATAGAATTAGAGATCTTTCCAAAAAGATTATTTTTCTTTATAGAAAGTAACCATAAACTTCTAAGTTGCCCAATTTGAACTCACATGTCACTAGTAAGAGTTGTGTAAAAAAAAATAGTAAGTTCACATATTTAATTAATATTTAATATATAAAGTAATATTTAAACTATAAAGTAATGAATAAATCTTTAATTCACATATTTATTTTAACCAGATTTACTTCACATTTTTATATTATATTGTAATTGAATTTCCACGAATCTTTCTCAAAGTTGGGTTTTTTACCATTACACTCTAACTAAATTTCAATTCGTCTTTTGCAAGTTGGGATAATTATATTAGTTGAATCCCACATGTTGTTGCTATATAGCTATGATAAATGAAGGAAGCTATACCTAAATATGAATTCCATGTCTTTGCCTAGTGATTTGATTCCTAGATGTCTATTTTCTACCTTTTTGAATTTGAATTTTTAACCTTTTACAAGAAGGCATGAATTCTTAACTATTAGAAGTTTAGAACCACTCTATGTATAAATGGATCCTTGAGACATTCAATTTTTGTAAATTAGAATATCATATCATCTATTAGTTAGATTACTTTAAAATATAATGTAATCAATTTAGTATTTAATATTCCACCATGCGGTTCTAATGACATTGGAGAATGTTTTTGTTAAAAAATTCTAATATAGTTACATATTATAAACTTAAGAAAAAAATACAAAAAAATTAACTTAAATTTAAGTTATCAATTGCTATTTTCTTGTACAACTTTTTTGATTTAAAACAGATAAGATGCAAAACAGGAACTGACTTCACTGTTACATTGACAAAATCTCCTTCATTTCAAAAACTACAATTACTTAAAATTAATAATTAACAAATGATACTCCTATCGGCCTCTCCTTGCACCTCCTGGGGCAACTGCTAGTTTAATATGTAACATAGAATTGATTTTGATTAAAATTCATATTATGTGATATGTGGTTGATTTTGGTCTCTATCACTATAACTTATAGGTGTAACCACCGTCTTTTTGGGACACTGCATGAATTTGACATTAAAAATATTTGAACAAAATACCTCATAACTTATATCTCATCACTCACATAACTTTACATGTCATGAGATTACAATATAAACTACAAAATAATAATTTTGTTAAATATAAAATTAATAAGAAAATAATATGTTATTCATATGTTATTTTAAGTTTATTTAATTTTAATGTGTGTGTGTGCATATCTTGTATCTAAAATATTAGATGTTAAATAATCATTATTTAAAAAAAGAGTAAATCATTGTATTGAAATTAGGTTTTGCTTATTTAATTAAATTTCAAGAATATTATTTGAAATTATTTTGTTTTCTTTCAATTTTACCATCATTTTATTAAATTATATAAATTTATCACATTATATCATTATTTAATATGTTTTTATGTTTCTGAATATATAAATGATGATGATGATGGTTAATGTTCACTGAGACCAAACTTTGGTTAATGAATTATTTAGTTTGTTTTAAAATTGTACTCTTATGCTCAAAGAGCTTGGGGAGAAGCTTTCCGAGTTCACTATAATTTTGACATGTTAAAAGGCTAAGAAGGTTGATATTACAACAAAGATATGTTATATACATTAAAAAATTTCAGTGATAAAATTATATATGAATTTGAAAATGATACATGTAAGTCATATGGAAAATTAATCATAAAATTAGACATTTATAAAATAATAAAATTTAATTTTATAGATTAATTTATAAAATAATTTTATTAAATTATATAAATTTACTAAATTAAATGTTTAATGAATATTATATTACCTTAAGAATATATTTCACATTGTTTTCATTCCTCGAACAAATAACGAACATTCCCTCCCCATACATCATCTAGGAACAATGCAAACCTTTTACTCTTCTCTAGAGCTTCATTCAACCATATCTTTACATTTTCTTCACTCACAATTTTAACCAAATCCACATTTTTTTTTATTGCTATAAGTGTACAGAGCTCATTCCTGAGACTTGTAACACAAGGGATTTGGGAAACAGTGAGCCAAAGTAATAAACCCTCTCTAAAATGATTGCGCGCCTTTTCACTGTTAGAGAGTGTTTTGAGAAGCAAAGTTTTTCCAGATCCTTCCTTGCCAAGGACGCCAATCTTCTTATTATCCTCGCCATCATCTATCACCAACTTCTCCACTTTTTCAAAGATATTTCCTTGTCCCACTATAAGGGGTTCTTCAATCAAATTCATACTTGCGGTGCTCGTTGGAGCATGAACCCTTTGGGAAGTGCTTGCAGAATTGTTTGAACAAGCCAAGGCCTATATGATTTCCTTGATCTGCCCAACTCCCTCTTGGAGCTCCAGAGTTTGTCCCTCTAGGAGCTCTAGAATTTGTGCCAGCTCAACCAAAGGAGACAATTCCAGATGTTTCTTGATATTTGAAATCAACCCAGTGATCCTCATGCTAGTTTGATAACGAGAAATAATGTTATACTTAGGTATTGTGCACTGTTGGGCCATTTCTGATGCGTGATGAAGAAGGTTGTCCATCTCTCTAAGCCATCCATTAATAGTTGAAGCCTTTTCTTTCTTCTTCATGTTTATTTCTTAGCGGTATTGTTGGATCTCGCTGCTGATTGGCCTGATTTTCATTACCATATCTTTCATACACTCCAACTCTTTTTTGCAGAGGACTGCTATTTTTATGTGATGAAGTATCTCGTAGATTGCGTTGTCAATACCAGCACCAATAGATCCAGAGACGAAACCTAGATCAGGCATGATTTTTTCAACAACTCAACCTCTCCAAATGGGCAGGAATATTTGGAATCTCGC
This sequence comes from Pinus albicaulis, assembly GCA_034641835.2. NCBI lineage: Eukaryota > Viridiplantae > Streptophyta > Pinopsida > Pinales > Pinaceae > Pinus > Pinus albicaulis. The sequence goes on from CM076569.1 coordinate 573,023,673, forward strand.
TATATTACAACGCAAAGGACAGGATTATATGCAACACCCTTAGACTATAACACAAAAGCGCACTTCTTGAATATTAAAAAAATACAGAATGGTTTAGAGTATGAGGTTAGTCCTACAAGGTTACAGTTCTAAGTCATTGCTGGAATTATACTCCCAACCACCGCCATGAATGAGAAGCAATAGAAACTCACACTTCAATCAATTTTGTGCAGAGAAGAACAAGCAAGTATCCAAGAGCCTGAAGGCGTTTTCACGCAACCACAACAAACATAGTACCTGAGCCGTCCTCTGCATTTATTTCTTCAACCACGGTTTTAACTTACCTTTTTCCCGCATCGCGCAATTGCAAGTTTTTTTGTTTTACCATTTAAGCCATTCACCATATGTTATTCTACTGCCGATGCGATATTCGGCGAGACCCACCTTAACCTTACCGCATGAGCCAAAACCTTGTTTTGCGCCTTATTCCTTTACATTTCATTACCACACTTACCAGCAGTTAGCCGCACCACAGAGTGCACTTCGCAATGTTTACCACTTACCTTCCGCCATCCGCAAGTTATGTTATTTTCCGTGCGATGCGATTGTTCTATCACACATCGCATTCACAACCATTTGAGTTTACTGCTTAGCGCCAACATGATAAGATGTTGTTTTGCGGTGTGATCGTGCCATCACATATCGTGCTCGCAAGGATTCAAGTTTACACGTGTTTGCGCTAGTTAAGAGTTAAGTTCATTGATCTGCGATCTGCGATAAAGCGCCAGACGCGATGAGGTTTTAGAGTCGGAACTGATATTATTTGAGATCCGCCAATTTGTGTTTTTGAATGCGTTTTACGTGTTTTCTTGTATAAGTTGAAATACGACTTACGTGTCGATTTAATGAATATATTGGTCTTTTGACAGCCCAAGGACGATTGGTTGTTGAACGTTCGTTCAACAATTGAATCACATTGAATAGATTAAGTTTTACAGGCTTCGGCCATTTGTATTAAAAGGAAATGTAATTTCATTTAGTTAGTGTGATGGAATAGAAACAAAAGTTTGTTCCTCTCCTGTGTTTTTTTCACTGCTAGTGTGTATTTGTTATTTTACTCATTATTTGCAGTGTCTGTGTTATTGGGAGGGAATGCATTTCCTCTGTTATTGTTTCGTTCAATATTTCCAACAATCATGAGAGGTTAAGCAGGTCTTTTTTTGTACAAATAAAAGTTTCATATACTAATTTCTGAAGTATTTCTCTATTGCACTCATAAAAGTTTCATACACTATACACTAATTTATGAAGAGCTAAGCGGATTTTTTTTATAAAGAAATGTCCAATTTATTAATTTAATATTTTATTTAATTACAATTTTAAAATATTTATTATTATTATTACACTAAAAAATTTATTTAAATTCTAAATTTTTTAGCTCCAAATTTCATGTGATGAGTAAAATAAAATCAATTTTGTTAATTTAATAGGTCTTTGGAGTTCACGAAAAATTGAGTTTTTCAAAATAAACTTCTGCTAAATTTGACATCAAAGTTTCGTTTGAAATAAAATTGGGTCCAATTTCTTTGGTAAGTTTTAGTTGGACAATTGTGATCTGGAGAAATTGACGTTCAAGTTTTAATTAAAATTATTAAAAATATTTACCACGATGTAGTGGTGGGAAACATCGAAGGATGAGAAGAAACGGAGCTCTGCGGTTTGAAAAGATTTTTGAGAGTGACAATTAAGGTCCGTGATAGCGAGGAGATTTTCAAAGTTATACCAACAAATTCTGATGACAGCAAGGTCATGAGGACTATCCGCAACAAGACAAGAACCTTGAAAGTGACCTCACCAAGACAAGCCATGGGAACGAACCAATTGTTCAAGATTCTTTATCACCTTATAGAGAATGAGGATATGCATTTCCGTCAAATATGCCATCATTCACTCAATTGGTTCACAAGTACTTTTTTTTTAATTATGTTTATTTTATTATTGTAATTCAAATTAATATTTTATTATATATATATATATATATATATATATATATTATCTAATGTAATTACATTTATTTTTTTCAAGAAAAGAAAAAGACAATTTATTTTTTTATTAACTAATTTAGATTCATCTTAATTTGAAATCTACCAAGTATTTAGAGAGATCAATTTTTTTTGCATCTTAAGATATTTCCATCTAAAAAAATTTGATCCCTCTAAGAGTTTGGTAGATCCCAAGTTAAAATGGATCTAGACTAGTTTTATTGCCCCCTTTAAATAAACTATATTCCACATGAATACCATGGTTAATACTTTGTATTATCTTAAACTTCGGGCTCAAAAACCATCAATAACTTGACCAAGTCAAATTTACCTTAAATGTTTACATTCCATTAATCTTTTAATTTAATTATATATATATATATATATATATATATATATATATATATATATATATAATCAAAATATCTATAGAATAGAACAACCTGTCTTGCATATTGAACTAGTGAACACTTTTAAACCTAATTAAAAAAATTATAATTAAATTTTCATGATACTTTTCTTTTAATTAAACCAAATTTTTTTTAAGAAATTTCCTTTTTCATATTTTAAATATATATATATATATATATATATATATATATATATATATATATATATAATGTACTTGTACATTCTTTGTTGAAAATATTTCAAATTATCTTTAAAAACATAATAATACTTTCTAAGCCATTAAATTTTACCTATTCGTATTGTATATCTCTCATAAATCTATTCTTTTGAAAATTGATATCCACTTTTCGGTCCATACTCCAAAGTCTAATTGAATCTTCTTTCTCCAAATCATGTATCCACTTTCACACCTTCCTTTAGTTAAAAGGAATAAACTTGATATTAAAATTTGAATTAAACATATCTAATTACCCACTTTCACACCTTCCTTTAGTTAAAAGAAATAAACTTGATATTGAAAATTGAATTAAACATATCTAATTACCCACTTTGAATTAAACATATCTAATTACCCACTTTCCCAGTTAAAGGTATGTTAAAAGTATCCATTTTTGTTCCATCTATAGATTTTGAAATATTACGGCTACTTATTTGAATTAATCTTTTTCAAAAATTATACCTACTTTCATGTGAAGAGATAGACAAATTTATTTCCCATCGAAGGTGTAATGTATTATTACATTTACTTGTCAATGTGAAAGAAAGACACAAACTTTTCTGATCAACTTGCAAGGTGGAATCAGTAAGCGTCAACTTATTTGTGAGTTGTTGACGTAGGATCACTATTCATATCCCAGATTCTTAATAAGTCGTTTTTCCTTAGAAAGGCCATTTTTCCAACCCAAAAAAAAATTAAGATTAAAGATTAGGTTTATTATATTTAATCAAGCCCAAAAAAACTATCATTTCTCATTCATTATTTTTCCCCATCATTCACGTCCTCTTTTTTTATAAATCTTTCCTCTTTTAAATTTATATTTACCTGCACATTTTTTCACCGCCATTCATATCTCATATTCTCGATAATTTTTTTTTTTTAATTTATATTCACCAAGCTTTATTTATTGAAAATATAGGTTTCACTATACTTTTAGGTTGGTTGAACCAAAAACATCATTCTTCTTATGTCATTAATTTTTTCCTACTATTCGTATTCTAAATTCTTTATAACTATTTTTTTTTGAAAACTTATATTCATTCTCTTTTTTAGGATAAAATATATCTATCAAAGATAAAAATATTTATTAGTTGGATTTAATATTTTTCTAAAAATTATAAAATATTTTGAATTTATTATTATTATTATTATTATTTGTATGGTTTACTAAACTTTTAGAAAATTATACATTAGGTCATAATCTTTTAATACTTTATTTTTATACTTAAAAAGAAATCAAAGAAATGTTTTTAGTTCACAATTTGCTATCTTAAAAGTAAAAAAAGTTGGTAGTATAACAAATATTTTGAATCTTAGATTCACTTTGAGTATATGATGGACAATCTAAGAGAAAAATATTTTCATCTTCAACCTTCTTAGGATCGCTCGGATGACAAGAATCATTCATCTCATGACATTTTTGCAATTAACCAATGCTCAGATTCGCTTTGAAGCTCATGAGAATTAATTCTTATCTCATCAATGTTCATTTTCTTCTTAACACTAGTCAAGACAAGAAGATAATTTTGTTTTTCAAGAATGGGGTTCATCACCTCCTTATAATATCTTAGTTTTCTTTTTTATTTTAACTCCGTTGAAATTTGCAACACGAAACAGTGAAATTTGCAACTAGAAAGGACAAAAAGTACACACACATTGGTGAGGAAATTCAGTGAGGAATTTCAGTTACACACTAGTTGGGAATGTGGGTGTCTAATTTATTTTTCCCTTAAATAAATTGGACAATAAATTGTAATTTTATCTCATAACAACTTGTATCAATTAACTAAGTCATGATGAATGAGTTAGTTCAAGAAATTCGAGTTGAGGGTCTAAGGGCCGAGTTGGAGTTAATGCACTAGGGTGCATGTGGAATCACTTAACTCAATTAATTGAGTTAAAATCAGTTAAAATAGTTCTATCTGAGTGATGAATTAGTGAGAGGTCCAGTGAATCAAATTATATTTAATTCACAAGTAGTGATTAATCAAATAAATGATGATTCGTTATTAATAGTTGCATGCATGTTAGTTCTGAGGAAGACCCAGTTGAGACAGAGGTTAAGGGTAACATAACTATCAGTTTTATTTTAGAGAATTTCCCATGTGTAATTATAAAGCCATGAGGAAGCCATGCTGGATTGGGCAATCAAGGAAGGCTGATTTTCGTATTTAATAGGGGCCTAGTTCTTTAAGAATTGTGTGAGAAAGGAAGACTGCAGGAAGACTGAGAATTGTCTATGTGTTTGTCCAATTCTGCATAGATCAATGTGAGAAAATTGGTAGAGCATTGGAGAATCTCATGAGAGATTAAGCATTGTATTGTTTCATGATTCCTTGAATTTATACAATATATGATAGCGGGGTTTTAAGCAGTTGCTTTCCCCAAGAATATATTGTGTTGTACGATTGATTTACTTCTTTCTCTTACTTGCATGTGATTGAGCTATCATGTTTTGTATTCCATAAATATTTTTGAACGATTCAATATCTTTTTTTAGTACACCACAAGATCAGATTGAATCCATTGATATATAATTTCTATAAATTTCTACATGGTATCAAAGCTTCTATATAATTTCTACATGGTATCAGAGCGTCGGGAATCCCAATAGAAGAGAAGAAATTGAGTGTGTCTTGAACATGTTCAAATTTGTAGATTTATTCTTTAGGATCCAGCAACAAATCAAGATTTCTTTCAATGGCATGAGACTTGAATATGCACTCGAGGGAAATTCAAATTATATTGCATGGAAGGATAGAATGGAGGTGTTGTTTGAGGATGATGGGTTGAAGGAATTCATAGGTACTGATATTCTCAAGCTCGCAGTAGTAGATGCCCAACTTCTTGATGCATGGCAGAAGAAGGTAGCAAAGGCGAGAAGGATCTTGTTAAAGGGAGTTTGAGATCATATTGTCTCGATTGTCCATGGGAAGGCGACTCCATGTGCTATGTGGAAGACCTTGACATATTTGTTTCAAAATAACAGTGACCATAGGAAGTTGGCGCTGAAGGACAAGATCAGAAAGATCAAGATGGAGGAGGGCGAGGCGGTACCAACATACTTGGCAAATTTCACTCAATGTCGAGATGAGCTTGGAAGTGTTGGTGTGATAGTAGCCCAGGATGATTTGGTGAGCCTATAACTTCTAGGCCTTCCTAAGAGATGGCATAGTTACCAGGACTCTGTGAATGGGAGGGAAAAGTTACCAGACCGGGAGCGCTTGTGGTCCGACTTGGTAATAGAAGAGATAAGGCAGAGCACCAGAGACGGGACCTCCAACACCAACAAAGAGGAATATTGTGTAGTAATCGGAAAATGAAAGAAAGCCAAGGGAAAGAAGTCCCAAGGAAAAGAGTGCAAGAGAGATTTGTCCAAGATCAAGTGTTTTCACTGTCACAAGCATGGGAATTATGCCTCGAATTTTCCATAGAAAAAGGAAAGCAAGAAGGAGCCTGCAATTGCAGCGGGTGAAGTGCTAGATTCACAGTTCGAGCTTGATTTTAGTCTCATTGAATGCATGGGTAGCATTGTAATGGGATGCATGTGGTATCTAGACAATAGTGCCTCATTCCATTTGATGGGGAATAGAGATCTCTTCAGTGACTTGGAGGAGAATGAACTCCAACAGAACATAGAGTTTGGAGATGACAGGAGGTATAGCGTGGCTGACATAGGTACAATTATCCTTAGTAGGGAGTCTATCTCCCCTCTCATACTGGCAGATGTTTTGTATGTTCCAGGCCTAAGGAAGAAACTTGTCTTCATAGTAGTATTGGAATATTGTGGTTATGATGTGATGTTTAGAAAATGAAAGGTTTTCCTTAAACACATAGCCATGGGACAGGTGAAACAGATCGGTGTAAGAGTCAAGAGCCTGTATGCTCTCAAGGTCAAGGATGCATGAAAAGCTTTGAGGAGAAAAGTATTGGTTAATGACTTGGTGGTTGAGAGGGAGATATTATCTCTCAAAATGCAGCCTCAGAAGCAGTCTCAGAAGGTTGTGGAGTAGCCACAATTGGAGAAGCAAAGAGGATACCAAGTGGAAGAGTCCACTCAAGAATAGACCTCTAGGAGGGGGGAATTTTGAGCCAGATAGGTAGAGGGAGTACATGAAACTATACCTCCAAGTGAGAGGTTGGGCTATGTGTAGATATAATCCAAAGAAGAAATTTGGGCAGGGTCCATTGAGATGGTGTGTCTCAAGGATCGAACCTATCTACGAGGAGCCCAAAATACAATAGTAGTCGGAAGGATTGGTTGGATTGATGCAGTCAGATGTCGGGAAGACATAAACCAGAGTGACATATGTCAGATACTACAGCACATATCAGAGTTGGCAGCAGCGCAGAGGGCACAGAGGCAAATGCCAACAACAACATAGAGAGTCTAGTAGACGGGTGCAGTAGCTACCAGCAGTCAGAAGACTCTAATGATAGATGCATTATATTGAATTATTTGTTCAGAGGCTATTCATTTTCAAGAGTTGCAGGTGCAAACAACACTAGATAAGTGTTGCATGCAGAACATTCCAAGGTACCAGTTCGATATAGATTGAATTCCTTTCTTGTTGAGAAGGACTGTTGAAATTTGCAACAAGAAATAGTGAAATTGGAAACCAGAAAGGACAAAAATTACACACACATTGGCGATGAAATTCAGTGAGGAATTTCAGTTAGACACTAATGAGGAATGTGGGTGTATAATTTATTTTTCTTGTAAATAAATTAGACAATAAATTGTAATTTCATCTCATAACAACTTCCAACAGTTAACTAATTCATGATTAATGAGTTAGTTCAAGAAATTCAAGTTAAGGGTCTAAGATGAGGCATGTAGAGTGATTATAATATTTTGGTGGTCCAGTTGCAGTTAATGCACTAGTGGGGTGCATGTTTAGTAAGTTAACTCAATTAATTGAGTTAAAATAAATTTAACTAGTTCTAACTGAGTGATGAATTAGTGAGAGGTCCAATGAATTAAATTAGATTTAATTCAAAAGTAGTGGTCAATCATATAATGGATGATTCCATATTAATAGCTGCATGCATGTTAGTTCTAAGGAAGACCCAGTTGAGATAGAGGTTAAAGGGAACATAACTATTAGTTGTATTTTTAGAGAATTTCCCATGTGCAATTATAAAGCTACAAGTAATCCATTATAGATTGCGCAATCAAGGAAGGTTAATTTTCCTATTTAATAGTGACCTAATTCTTTAGGAATTGCATGAGCAAGGTAGGCTGAGAATTGACTATGTGTTTGTCCAATTTTGCCTAGATCAGTGTGAGACAATTGGAAGAGTCTTGGAGAATCTCATGAGAGATCACTAATACAAAATAGCTAATTAGTTACTAAAAAAATGACTAAAATTTGTATATAAACGACCATTTTTCATTCGATGACCAATAGTGGGTAATTTACAATATCTTATAACATGACCAACTTTTAGTTGTTTTTAGCTTAGTCATTAATTGGTTGTCTCAATCTTATTGTTTTGTAGTAGACGTTTAGTCAGTTTTATTGTTTAGTAAGAGTAGACATTTAGTCAATGTCGCATGACTCGCCAATGGTGGAAACGGACTTAGGAGCGTGACACTCCAAAAGATTGAGGCATATGGAGCGATGGTTGCATGCATGCGAGGAGTAAATACTATTGTTGAAGGTGGCAAAGGAATTCATGTTTGGAAGGTTTTTAGAATCTTAGGGAGTGAGGTTAGCAGATTTCTGGTTAATGATAATTGTATGTCATGGTGTTTGGGTGCTCAACTTTGTGGGTTGGCGCAGGTGTAGCTTGCAAAGGGGATCTGGACGTGTCTCCAGTCTTGGCTTCTCCTTGCGCTGGTAAATGGATATGTGATGTTCTCTTTTTACAACCTCCCCATGCATCAATCATATCATTTGATGGCCTCTGGTGTGTCTGGTTCTAAATTGTCAAGGTCTCAGTTAAGGATGGGTTCTATGCATTTGTATGTGAATGTATGGGATTCAAATCATGTCTCAAGGTCTTCTGGTTTCTCTTTTTCTGTAATCTTTATAATTTTACTTTCCCGAATGGGGTTATTATGTTGGGAGTATGTTACTAGGTTATGTCTCTATGTTTTTTTTCTATCCCGACCTTGGGGTTTGTCATTTTTTTTTAGGGTTTTGGGATAGTTATCGCACCCTCTAAGCTTTACCAAGAGGTTGCATTAGTCGATAATAATGTCTTCTGAATCCTAGAGAGGATGGGGTGCATTGATGGTTTAATGGGGTATATGTCTCTGTTATGGTCTATCTATAATGGAAGTCATAAATGGATTAGTCATGGGACGATTCCTTGGGTTTCATTCCGGAAATATTTAGCTCACTTATATTCTCTGGTAGGTGTGCGGCTCGACAGTGATTCCTGGAAGCTGGGTACTTCTGGGATCTCGCTTCCACCTGTGTTGATTAAAAGTTTGATTTCAATTTATCTAAAAAATTGAAGGTACAAGAGGATGACTTGTTTAGCTGTTGCAAAGGGGAAAAGTGACCCAAGCTTGAGGGGTAGCGAGAAAAGGACTATGGGGTCTCTGATGCCCTATCAACCCAGCTCAACTCGGGGGCGAGCTTGGGGTGACAAACTAACAACAAGCATCATAAATGATGTGGCCACTGCATATCATGAGGGAACTTTGGAAGAAATTCAACAGCTAATTGAAGAATGGGAAGAGGACCTGAACAAATAGCCAGGCATGATGGACATAGATGTGGGGGATTGGTGGGTTTTGGTGCAGGATCTAGAGCACAGCCGTGGCCAAACCATGCAGTTTAAGAAAACTATGTTCTTGTATTGGTCAATGAAAAGTATTATGGTGAAAGCCTTGGAGGAAATTTTCGTGGGTATGGCAGTGACAGTGCATGGATTTCCTGATTATAAAAAGGAGTTTCAAAAACTCGAGTTCAAACTACAAAAGCAAGATGGCAGATTGTGTCTCATTGAAGAGCATATCCCTTGCATTCTATAGACAGAGCTTCTGGGTTCCAATGTTAAGAAACTGGCTCTGAAGGAGTCTATTGATGATTATGACTAGTTCAATAGTTTTGTCCTTAGTTTTTCATTTTTTTTATGTAGGAAAACTTTAACTTTCAGTATGTTGATAGTTATGTTTTCAGGTATCTATAGTATAGGCAGTTTAAAGACATTCAAACATATCTTGCTTGGTTGGATAGACTCATTATTTTTTGTTACTGGATGGCTTATCACGTTGTTAGGTGGCCAGCAGAATTGGTTTCCCTATCGCCAAGTTGAGGCCACCTAACTATTTGCATGTGGATGTTACTTGCCTATTTTAAATTAATGAAAAGAAAAGACCTACGAAACTTACAAAAAATAAATAAATCATAATTTTATTAAATTATATAAATTTATCCAATCATATTATTATTTGTGAAAAAATAGATTATATATTTATAATTTATTTCTAAAAATAATAATTTCTTTGTATTTAATTTTTTCCATAATTTTATTAAATTATCTAAATTTATCCAAATATATCATTAAAATATATATTATATTTTTGTTTATTTCCAATTTAAAATATATAAATACCCATGTAAAAAAATATACAATATTATATATAACACTATTTTAATAGTATAGTTTAGTATTATATTTATTTGTAGTGGAAATTTAAATTACACTTTAAAAAAATGCTATATATTGAAAACACTACGAATTTGAACATGTTAGAACCTTAACTATATGGCAAATTAATCATAAAATTAAATATTTATATAATGATAAAATTTTATTTATTTAGAAATATATGACATTATTTTTAATTTAAAAAATATATTTTAATATATTATTATAATAAAAAATAAATAATTTTAAAAATACAAAAAATAATCTTAATAAAATAACATCGTTTTATAATTATTTTTTTAATATTAATTAATAATATTTAAAGTTTTTGTTTGGAGCAGTTTAATTAGTGATAGAAGTGATATAATTTCTAGAAAATTTAGAGATCTAAGGTTCAAATCTCGTTAATTGTGATTCTATTTAGGAAATGGAGAAGTAGACTTGAATCCAAAAATTTATTGGTTTATAACGCTTGCTATCGAGTTTCTCTAAAATTTATATATTCTTTTGAATTATATATATATATATAAATTTTTTTATTATTAAATATGATATAAAATTAATTATAAAATAATACATAATGTGTTAAGGTTGTGTTAAGGTTTTGTTTAAGAAAAACAAAAACTTCAATGAAACTTTTTTTAAGACTTTACATTATTTAACTCTGCACTTATAATTTGTACTCTTTCTCAAAGTAATATTAATGTCATACATCATTTCAAGAGATATCTTATCTCATTACAATCATATTAAAATAGAGATTACATGTCAACAAAATCAAGAGATCTTGTTTTGATGATGAACCACACACTCATCGACAAAAATTTCTTACATTTGATTTTCACCGAAAATTAGTATACACATTTTATGGATCACAGAAGCCAAATTCCTAATATTCCAATCAAGTTAGATAAGTAAATAAATAAATTATATTTAAATTTAATAAGTTATTTTTGAGTTTGAGACTGAGAATCATATTCAAATACTTTTCATATTATTAAATATTTATATTATCTATTGGATAATGTATAAGTTATTTTTGGGTGTGAAATTAAAACATGTTCAAATACTTTTCATGTTATTCATTTGATGATATATTAAAATAAGAATATTTTCTTGAAATTAAATTTTATTTATTTAAAAATCAGAATTTCTCAAATTTAATTTCAATATAGATCACGTCCATTATTTAAATATCAAACATAATTTAACAAAAATTCAAAAAATATAATTAAATTAAATTTCAATTTCAAATTTCATTCTCTAGAGAGTAAAATAAAATCAAATTTGTGAATAAAATGCAATAGGTATATTGAGTTCACAAGAAATTGAACTTTGCATGTTGGACATAAACTTCTGCAAACTTTTGACATCAAACTTTCGTTTGGAATAAAATTGTCTCTGATCTCTTTGTAAGTTTTAGTTGCACTATTGTGATCAGAGAAATTGAAATTTCAAGCTTACTTAAAATTATCAAGAGTCATTTCCACTCTTTTCCACAATGCATTGAAGGGAATCATAGAAGGACGTTATCAAAGGCAGGGATACGGTTTGAACTGATTTGTGGGCGTGACAGATATGGTGGACATTTTCAAAGTTTTGCCAACATAGACTATCGACAAGAACCTGGAAGTCACCGTACTATTGGTCGAGATTCTTTCTACCTTCCAGGGAATAAGGATTTGCATTTCCATCACATCGGTCAACATTCATATTTCAAATTCTTTATTAGTATTTTTTCAATTATATTTATTTATCCAATTTTAGAGTTTATTTATAAATATTTATTTTTGCTTTGTAATTTAATAAAGTCATCCAAGTTTCCAATTTCATCTTTAAAATATATTAGAAATACAAAAAATTCCAGCCCATCGTGTAATTACATTTATTTTTCCAAGGGAAAAAAAAGACACATCTGTTTCTTATTAATGAGAAAGTTGCAATTCAAAAGTGGTTTTTTAATTAAAAATAATATAAACTATTAATTTTAATTTTTTTATTAATTATGAGTATTAATGATAATGGGATTGTATATTTAAATAATATACAACGTTGATATAAGTGTATGAAGGTTTTGTGTGAGAAAGATAATCCAATTGGATGCGATAATTTAATTTTATTTTAAAGAAAAAAACAAGCTCATTACACATGCATTTATTATAACATATATATTTTTATAATTAAATATTATATTAAGTTTATTGTTAAATAACATACAGGTGTGTTAAGGTTTTGTTTGAGAAATATTTTTTTTTTCTGTGCGATGAACAATTTTTGAAGACTTGTAATACAAAGATTGATCTTCTTTTTAGGAAAACCCTGGCTACACTTTTCATTATTTTGAGAATGGAGTTCCAATAATATACACAGTAGGCAAAGCCCAGGACATGGTCCAGAGACTTCTTTCTTATAATTCAGAGCACGGGGTCATTGGAATTAACCTATTAAGCTAAAACGCACTGATCATAAATAGTATACAAGTGTATTAAGTTTTAGTTGAAGAAAGAAAATCTCTTTGCATCAAAATTTTTCCAAGACTTGTCATGAAAAGGAAAAATTCATTATACCAAAATTCACCATGGTACCAATCTTCATACCTTGTACATCCCAAAGAGTATCTAGTTTTAGCTTCTTGTATATCTGATATAGACATAGTTACCACCTCTACTTTTGTGTTTTCTTCTTCAATTATTCTCATATCTACCTCTATCATGGAACAACCATAAATCCTTACTTTGCCAATTGTTGGCAAATTCAAATAATCTTTTGGCAATGCCTTCAATGCATTGCACTCCATTGTAGTAAATATTTTCAAAGAGCACATTGCACCTTGATGTAACATTGGAAGATCCTCCAACTTATCTAATTGAACCAATGAAAATATTTCCAACCTAGGGAATGCCCCTATGTCGCCAAACTCTTTAGGAAGTTCCGTTAACTTCGAACACCCAACAATTTCTAATCGTCTTAAATTTTGAAGTTTATGTAAATGTGGCTAGCCTATCACATTTATATAACACAAGACAACTCAAATCAGGAAATTCACAAAAAATTCTCCCCAATTTAACCAAATGGGAACATCTCAATGATAATATCCTCAACTTCGACATGTTTCCCATGTCACGGGGTAAAGATTCCATATTTGTGAGCATCAAGCGGAGAGTAACCATTTGGATCATACTCCCTAATGTCTGTTCACTTATACTATTTCCATTATTTTGTAGAGCTAGCCTTTGGAGCTGTGTTAAAGTGCCTAGATTGTTAATAGTAGCCACTTTTTTCCGTCTCCTTCCTTGGGCTTCTCTCCACAAGTTGGGACAATCATTCACACGCAATTCCTGCAATGATGTAACCCTTGAGATGCTACGTGGTAGGTATTGCAAGCTTTTGCAACCAGTGAGGCTTAGATATCTCAAGGATCTGAGCTTATCAAACCCAAATGGTAATTCTTTGATACTGGTTCCTTCGAGATCGAGGATTTCAAGAGTTGCAAGATTTGTCAAAGTTACAGGGAGCGTCTCCATAGGCGAGTCTCTTAAGCTTAAATATACCAGCTGTTTCAAACCTCCCACACTCTCAGACAATGATCGCAATGAAGTGGCACTCAAATCCAGAACCTTGAGAGAAACCATACTGCCAATAACCCTTACTCTGCTCCAGAGCTTCATTCAACCATATCTTTACATCTTCTTCACTCACAATTTTAACCAAATCCACATTTTTTTGTATTGCTATTTGTGTACAGAGCTCATTCCTGAGACTTGTAACACAAGGGGTTTGGGAAACAGTGAGCCAAAGTAATAAACCCTCTCTAAAATGATTGCGCACCTTTTCGCTGTTGAAGAGTGTTTTGAGAAGCAAAGTTTTTCCAGAGCCTCCCTTGCCATGCACGCCAATCTTCTTATTAGCCTCGCCATCATATATCACCAGCTTCTCCACTTTTGCAAAGATATTTCCTTGTCCCACTATAAGGGGTTCTTCAATCAACTTCGTACTTGCGGTGTTCGTTGGAGCCCCTTGGGAAGTGCTTGCACAACTGTACGTTTGAACAAGCCAAGGCCTCTATGCTTTCCTTGATCTGCCCAAGTCCCTCTTGGAGCTCCTGAGTTTGTCCCTCTAGGAGCTCTGGAATTTGTGCCAGCTCAACCAAAGGAGACAATTCCAGATGTTTCTTGATATCTGAAATCAACCCAGTGATCCTCATGCTGGTATGATAACGAGAAATAACGTTATACTTAGGTATCGTGCACCGTTGGGCCATTTCTGATGCTTGATGAAGAAGACTGTCCATCTCTTTAAGCCATCCGTTAATAGCTGAAGCCTTTTCTTTCTTCTTCCTGTTTATTGCCTGGCGGTATTGTTGGATCTCGCTGATGATTGGCCTGATTTTCATTACCAGATCTTTCATACACGCCAACTCTTTTTTGCAGCGGACTGCTATGTTTATGTGATGAAGTATCTGTTAGACTGCGTTGTCAATACCAGCACCAATAAATCCAGAGACGAATCCCGGATCAGGCATGATTTTTTCAAACAACTCAACCTCTCCAAATGGGCAGGAGTATTTGGAATCTCCCTATATTACAACACAAAGGACAGGATTATATGCAGCACCCAGCACCTTAGACTATAACACAAAAACGCACTTCCTGAATATTAAAAAAATCCAGAATGGTTTAGAGTATGTGGTTAGTCCTACAAGGTTACAGTTCTAAATCATGAGGGGTTAAGCAATTTTTTTCTTGTAAAAGTAGGGCTTCCATATACTAATTTATGAAGTAGCTTTCTGGGCCACTCAGTAGAGTTTTATACACTATACACTAATTTATGAGGAGTTAAGCAAATATTTATTATTATTATTATTATTATTATTATTATTATTATAAATTTTTTAGTTAAATTTTAGTTCCAAATTTCATTTATGATGAGTAAAATAAAATCAATTTTGTCAATTTAATGGGTCTTTAGAGTTCACGAGAAATTGAGCTTTTAAGTTTTTCAAAATAAACTTCTGCCAAATTTGACATCAAAGTTTCGTTTGGAATAAATTTGGGTCAAATTTCTTTGGTAAGTTTTAGTTGGACTATTGTGCTCAAGAGAAATTGACGTTTTAATTTTTAATTAAAATTATTAAAAATATTTACCACGATGCGTTGAAGGACGTGAAGAAAGGGAGCTATTCGGTTTGAAAAGATTTTTGTGAGTGACAGATAAGGTCCGTGATAGCGAGGAGATTTTCAAAGTTATACCAACAAATTCTGATGAAAGCAAGGTAATGAGGACTATCCGCAACAAGACAGGAACCTTGAAAGTGACCTCACCAAGACAAGTGGGAACGAACCAATTGGTCAAGATTCTTTCTCACCTTCTACATAACGAGGATATGCATTTCCGTCAAATATGCAATCATGATATCTAAATTTTTTCACAAGTACTTTTTTAAATTATGTTTATTTTATTATTTATTTACTAATAAGATATTTACTTTTTATTGTAATTTAAACGGAGATCTCTAACTTTCTATTTTCATTTGAAAAAATATGTATAGATATATATTTTTATTTCTTTATTTTAGGAAAAATATAAATATTTTTATGAAATGTAATTATATTTATTTTTTTAAGAGAAGAAAAAGACAATTTATTTTCTTATTAACTAATCTAGATTCATCTTAATTATACATTTACCAAGCTTTTAGAGGGATCAGATATCTTTGCATTTTAAGTTATTTCTATCTCAAGAAATTTAATCTCTCTAAGAGCTAGGTAGATCCAAAGTTAAAATGGATCTAGGCTCGTTTAATTGTCCCCTTTAAATAGACTATATTTCACATGAATACCATGGTTAATACCTTGTATTATCATAAACCTCAAGCTTAAAAATCATCTATAACTTGATAAAATGAAATTTACCTTAAATAATTACATTCCATTAATCTTTTTTATTTTATTTAATTTTAATTCTGATTTCTATTTATTTTGACCTAGGCAGAACAACATAGAACATTATTACATCTCTTGTATATTGAAATTTGGACTAGAGAACACTTTTGAAAGCAATTAAAAAAATATAATTAAAAATTTTCATAATGCTTTTGTTTTGATTGAACCAAAAAAATTCTGTTTTGAAAAGTGTTTTTTCATATTTTAAATTTTTTATAAATCTTTTTTGTGTTATCTACTTTTTACATTCTTCATTAAGAATATTATAAATTATCTTTAAAAACATAAAAAATTCTTTCCAAGACATTGAATTTTACCCATTATTTCTTCTTTTGAAAATTGATATCCACTTTTCAGTCCATACTCCAAAGTCTAATTGAATCTTCTTTCTTCAAATCATATATCCACTTTCACACCTTCAGTTAAAAGGAATAAACTTGATATTGAAAATTGAATGAGACATATCTAATTACCCACTTTCCGAGATTAAAGATATGTTAAAAGTATCCATTTTGTTCTATCTATAGTTTTGAAATATTACGACCATTTATTTGAATTAATCTTTTTGAAAAATTATGTCTACTTTCAACTGAATAGGGAAAATTTTATTTCCCATCGAAGGTGTAATGTGTAATTACATTTACTTCTCAATGTGAAAGAAAGACACAAACTTTTCTAATCGACTTGCAAGGTGGAATTAGGGAGTGTCAACTTACTCTTCAATTGGTTGAACCAAAAGATATAATTTTTTGTGAGTTGTTGACTTAGTATCACTATTCATATCCCAGATTCTTAATAAGTTGTTTTTCCTTAGAACGTATATTCACTTTTCAAAAAAAAAAAAAAAACTAAAGCTGGAACCAAGGTACAATGCCTTCTAGACCTGTCTTCTAGAATGAATAAGATGATGTTGAGAGAAGGAGGTCCGCCATAGGTGAGGCAACAAGGGATTCTCAAATAAGGCATGAGATAAGATAGTAGAGCAACTGATAGACTGAAACCAGGGATAATGGTGGAATGGGGAGAACTGAGTAGTGGGCTGACGACTTCCCTTGTTCGAGCATAAAGGGCATGGATGACCTGGTAGTTATTGACTCGACACCGGAGGGGGTAGGGGACAGTATGACTGAAGGCTAAAATGTGTGACACGAGAGAGGAACAAACCAATGAAGGATGGAGGACTGTGGAGGGATACAAAGGGACTCGGGATAGACTCCATGGATGTGATGATGACTCAACTTGGATGCTCTAAACAAGGGCGACTAGATGATGTTGCCACAAAGAATAGGCCCGGTGGGGACCATAAAAACATGAGTACAAGAAGGTTACTCACGACGAAAATCGACACGAGAATGGACAAGTATGAAGGCAAAGTGGTGCCCCATGTACAAGTGTTGCAAGTGAAGAAATTTGATTTTGAGGAGTGGTGAAGTGACCCTTCTTGGAAAAAATGTTTCCAGGTGAAGTATCAAATCAAAAAAATCAAAATCTGGCTACCTAAAAGAAATAAAACGTGCATTTTAGGAGGGAAATACTAAGGGTAATATTTCTTAAGATAGAGTGCATTATGAGGATTAGGAAGAGGGTGGCCTTCGAAATCCTCTGGGAGGTATGCTCCTTTACCCAAATCCTTATTGATGATGTAAGGGCCTAGCCATAATGAGTCAAACTTCTCGTGATCGAGGACATCATGAGCCTGGTCATACACTAGAACAAGATCACCTTTGCAAAAAGTACGCGGGTGGAATTTTTGGTCATATTGAGCTTTGGTGTGCTTCTTAGCCACTTCAGTGGTTTGCAATGCAACATGACGGTCTTTGGAAGCTCGCTCAAGCATGATAAGTCATTGTTCTAAAGATTGGGTGTCAGGGAGAAGTTCAACAGCTAGATGAAGGTAATGGATTCCACACTCGATCGGTAAGACTTCCTCCTCGCTAAAAACAAGGTGGAAAGGAGTAAACTCGGTGGCGGTTTTAACAGAAGTTCTATAGGCCCACAAAGCAGGGAAGAGCATAAGGTGCCAGTTGGTTTTGTATTTATCCATCGTTTGTTGAAGCATGGTTTTAAGGATTTTATCGACCACTTCAACTTGGCCATTACCTTGGGGGTAATAGGAGGATGAATATTGGTACTCAAAGCTCAAAAGAGAGGATAGCTCATGCCATATCTCATCTTCAAAATGTTGGCCATGGTCAGAGACCAATTTTTTCAGAACTCTGAATCGAGAAATAACATGGTGAAAGAAAAAGAGGGTTGTGTTATTTCCCGTGTTGTTGAATGTTGGCATGGCCTCAACCCATTTTATGAAATAGTTAACAGCCCCAATGATATACTTGTGGTTACCAACAGATGGAGGTCGACACTTCATAAATTCTATGGCCCACTTATATAAGGGACCAGCTGAGATGACAGGATGGAGGGGAGTTGGAGGAGCTCGCGCCTTTGGGGTGAAATGTTGGCAATTGGAACAGTGTTTGACTGCTTCAATGCAATCATTAAAGAGAGAAGGTCAAAAGTACCCAGTGCGCATGATTTTCTGGGTAGTATCGAGACTGAAGAGGTGGCCACCACAAGCGCTGCTATGGCAGGTGTTGGGGTTCCTATGTTTTGTCAAATTTGGAAATACCAAAATATAAGACAACATCAAACCACTTTGGGACCTCAGGATCTATCCCTCTTGGGTCCAGAGAGGGATCTCTCTATAAATACAAAGAGTGATATATCTTTGAAGCTCAAAATGAGGTATTAGGCTAACTATGAAGCACAAGGGGTTTTAAATGATTTGGTTGGTTGGTTGCTGGGTTGAGTCATGAGATCATAGAATGAGAAAGTAATGGAAGGAAAGGAGAAAAATAGCAGGATGTTTCGGCAAAAGAGGATAGGTTACGAATGTGCCATCCATTGGGCTATGGAGCCATGAAAGGAAATTACTTGCAAACAACTAGCCAAGGCTTCCAGAGGGCAAGTCATCTATACTAAAGGATCTTTTAGATAGATGGTGGAATGGAACAATAAGGAAAGAAGGTGAAAGAAGGAAAGAAACCCATTTTCTGTCTATAGATCAGGTCAGAGGTCATTTAACTCTAGACCTGCTTTGACATACTCATAGGCAACTCTCAATGGAGGGAAAAAAAGGGCAGCTTATAGATCGGACCAGAGGTCATTTAACTCCAGGTCTGCTTTAGCATGCTCCAAGGGAAAACAGAGATAAGATTTAATACAGAGCTAGGGTCTATAGATTGGAGAAGGACTTTTAAACTTCCCTGCTTTGACACTAGCAAGAAACATCCAAGCAGCAAGCTCCGAGTTCACACATCAGCTAGCAGGAAATACATCTGCTACACTGGTTAAACCACGGGAGTCCACCCTCAGATTTCACTATCAGCAGAAAACATTGAAGGTAGGGAGAGCAGGAACATACGGTACCATGTGTGGGTAAATCCTATGCCAGATTTTTTATGCCTACCAGAAGAAAATGAACAGTGTGAAAAAATGTAATAAAACAATGTAGAGAGAAAACATCACCCGTAGTAATAGACCAGGATCCTGTGAAATTTTCTTGATTAATTGATGCAAAACCAGTCACATACACTAAGCTCAATGGTTTTTACAGTCCAAACTTTCTCCTCCCAGCCTACTACATTACAAACTACTCTGCTACTCCCTCCCAAGACCGTTCTAACAGTCAAAATGAATCCCTATAACTACAACAGCAACAACCGAACAACAACCTTTACAATATGTTCTCTGGGATTCTTATAGGAGGATGAGTAATAGCAGGAGTAGATGCACATTTAATTGGATTCATTAAGATGGAGTGGAGGCAGAAGGCCGAGCCCACTCTGCTTAATGACTCTGCATGCTGTGTGTACTCTTTAGGCTGCTTCAAGAGTCTTGTCAAGTCAATATTGACCTCGGATGTGTTCTTGAAGTCCTTTCAGGCTGTTTGGAACTCTGTGCTGCCTTCTGGAATTAGTGACCTGGATCGAAGGGTCTGCAAGCCTCTCCGTACCTCCATAAATACTATTTGACAGTCTTAAAGAGGCTTTTGTCAGTGAAATATATTTAAGGGCTCGAGGAGGCATGGAGAGTTCTGTAGGAAGGTTTCCTTTTGGAGAAACGGTGCTCTGCTGACATGAATGCACTGATGTAACTCGTTAGCGTGCTTAATCTTCCAACTGCGCCTTCTTCTTTTGAACGCGGGGTTAGGTGTTAATTACTCAATAAACAGGCCCGAACCCCTCTAATCTGTTTCTGCTGATTCACTTTACTGCTACTGTAATGGCCTCTCTGGACTTTCAGCCACAGTGGCCGTGACTGTAGATACAGAGTGCAATCTCACTCTGTAAACCCTGCACAATGAAACAAAACTGTCAAACAATCCAGGGCGATGGCGGAAGAATTCTTTGGAGGCCTGCGGAATGGTGGCGTAATGGTGGAGAACAGGCAGAGAAATAATGTTTAGTGTAAAGCCCAGAGTCTTAAGGTTCGGGCGATTTACAAGGAAATGGATCAAATAAATGGAGTTGAGCTTATGATGGTGGGACCCAGCTAGGGCGGAGGGCGATTAGCTATGAGCCGTTGGATCTCAGGAGGAGATCAACGGTGGTGATTAAGCGATGAAGTTAGAGGAGGTTCCGATGAAAGGAAAACGAGTAGGGTGCGATGAGATTCCAGCCGTCAGATCTGAAGGGATGGGCGGCTAAGATCGAATCGGAGGATCGCAATCGGGGGCACGGGGGTGACACATTTAAGAACTTTCGATTGGCGATGGAGCGATTCAACGCCAACCGTTGGATCGCGAAGGGGATCAACGACAGAGATCAAATCGGTAGGGGGAGAGATGGAGGTCTAGAAGCGGAGCGGGAGAAATGAGGGCCGTCAGATCTAAGGGAACGAACGGCAAGGATGTAATTAGGGATCGGCAATCGACGTAATACAAAATGGCGCTTTACGAAATCTCCGATTGGCGGTGGGGTTGCGATGCTATTAGCGTCGGGCCGTCGGATCTATATAGATCAACGGCTCAGATCGCAGCGGGGCCGATGGAACCAAAAACACTATCGTATCGGAGTTTTCATGGTTTACAAAGGAACAAAACATCCCGCTCCGATTCTCCGATGTGATTAGCGCCCAGGCCATAAGCGCTCGGTCTCGGGCATGGGGCATATGGGGAAGTGGTTAAGGGGCTAACTGAAAAGGGGCTTAAGCCTGTCATATGTTAAAAGATGGATTTTTAAGCCAAAAAAGAGGATTTTTAAGCCTAAAGAGGGAAACGGTAGAGAGAATAAGGGGGTATTAAACCAGTCAAAAGGTATTTGAAGGCTTAAAAGGGATTTTGGGATGTTTTTAAGGGGTTAATGGGGGAAATAGAAAGGAGTAAAAAAGGGAAGAAAACAGAGGTTAAGTGGGAATGAAATAAGAGGGAAAAGGCCTTTTTGGGCATTCTTCTTCATAAACAAAGAGGCTTTTAAACTGGGAACAGCAGTGAGGATCTATCAAAGGGAAAAGGCATAAGGAGGCTTCAAGGATGATGTGTTTTCAGAGGGAATGCATTCCTTGAAGGCTCAGAAACATTTTAGCCCCTTGTTTGCTTGTCCAAAAAATTCATAGGGGGCTAACAGTGGCTCCACATGGGGATGGCTTCTTCTTGAAGGATTCAAGAATTCAGAAAATGATCTTTGGTGTAGGCCAGATGCCTGGTACTTGACTCATCCCTTTTCTTTCTTAGATCAGCTGCCACAAATCATGAAGACATTATATCAGCAGAAATATTCTCCCAAACAACTACCTACCCATACTATAGTCCTAACATTTTTCTTCTGGGTGCATTTGGACTACTAGACCCTTTACATCATCAATTTTTTACAAACAGGAAAATAAACCTACTTTACTGCTACCCTTATTACTCCATGAGACCAGATTAAATTGTTGATCTCATGCTTTCTCTACCTAAACTAGTATCTTCTAGGATTAAACTGTCTAGCAGATTTCTTCTCTACATTCTAAGACATAAATTGAAAAACAACCAAGCTAGGATTAGACTGTCTGACTTGCTGTAGGCTATGGCATAAAGACAAAACTGCTCATGGACTGACACTTTTGCATAAATTTAAAACTATTGACTGAATGCTCACAGACTGAGCTTTATTGAGCTTTTCCTACCTACCCTACTCTAACTAGACTATTTACAAGTCTAGCTTACAAACATTGTCTTCCAATGCAACCAGTCCATCAAGTGATCCCATGACTAGTATGTTCTTCTCAGTTCCTTGAGCATGTTGAATAGGTAGGGCTGCTCCCACTCTTTTTGTTCCACAATAGCAGCTTTAAAAAAATTTCTTTCTGTCTACAACATGCTGCTCAAAAAGACTTTTGATCCTTCTTCAAATGTTTGCAGAAAAATATCATAAGGATCATGAAATGATACCCGGCTATGAATATTTGGCAGGCAGGCTTCAACCAGGATCTCTTCTTCTTCCACTGGATTGAGGATGAGACTCTCTTGGAGTAGAGTGTCTCCTTCATCTTCTGAACTGGAGGACTCATCTTAAATTACAGCTGAGTCCTCTTGGGGCTCCGATATGTTCTGCTCTGATGGGCCGAGCTCTGTGAAAAGATCAATGTATTCTTGAGCAGGGGTATGTTCCTTTGCTTCCTCTTCTTCAAGAGAAAACTCCTTGCTTTCAACCTGCTCAAAAATTTCTTCTTCTTTTTTCTTTTCACCTTCTGAAATGAAAGGGTGCTGACTTCCAATCACATGCAAATTGCTACTGATGTCTTGTAATGAAGTGAAGCAAGGATCTAGAGATCCTTCACCCTCTTCTATGCCTTTAAAGCTTTCTTCATCAGTATCATAAATAGCCTGCATTGGCTCATTACTCTCTGGAAGTAAAGGGAACTGATCCTCCTCCCATAAATCTACTAATGATGACCCTGCAAAATCATCTTCTGTTTGGAGAACATCATCATTAGATAGATCAAAAATAGGAAAATCATGAATATAAGTAATGCTGCCAACCGGACATACTGGATTATCAGCATATTTTTCTTCACTCTGATTTACATGTGAGCTTTCCAACTCTGTACAACAAAGCTCATCGGATGAATGGGCAAGAATGTCTGTTGTGCAAAAAATTTCAGAGGTTGGCTGTCCATTGATGATCTGATCTATTTCTTCTTCTTTCAAAGGAGAATATGGTCTGGTGTTCCTTTGCGCAGAAGTGCAGCAGCTCTCTGTTTCCTTTGAAGACTGGATGTGAGGCAGAATGTCATCTTGAGCCTCAACTACAAGGGAGGATAAATCAACATCTGAGTTTTCAGTAATATCTTGAGGAATGTCTACGGTCTCTTAAATGTTTTCTTCCTCAGCTGATTCATCCATGTTCTTGTGATAGCTAGGATGCCTATGAAATTCTTGAATGGCCGTTAACAGATCTTCAAGATGCATATTAACCAAATCCTCATCAATATCTAACAGGTACTGTATGATATTCTGAAATTGATCACAACAATCCCATGATAAGGATGGAGAGTTTCCTTTATAATTCTTGTAAAATACTTGGTGCATGTCCCTTAAAGAAAACAAACTCCGAGGTTCTAACCATTCATACCAGACCCTAGCTTTTCCTTCTAATGTTTCCATGAACATTTTCATTAGGCAGTCTTCATGCCATTCAAATTTAAATTTCCACACATGTATATGAAACTTGATGAGATGTAGCAAGGGGTCATCAACGTTTTCACCCTGAAAGGTAGGTAGGTTTTCTAACCAGTCTACTTCAGGCATTTTGTGTGGGAATCTAGGTATATGCTCCCTACTCATTCGGGCATATCTTCTCTGTATGCGTGGAAGCATGTTTGTAAATCAAAAAGAGGTCACTGTATCTTCTCAACCAGTTCAAAGTCTTCTACCAGTGGAGTCATTTGATCTTCTAGGAGTTATGGAGTGTGGAGTCGCCAAGTGGATGAATTTGACTGTTTGGAGCAGGCTGTTGTCCACCATCAGCAATTAAATGCCAATCTAGGCTAAGTGGTATTTTTCCCCAGCGAAGTCGCCATTATGTTGGGGTTCCTATGTTTTGGCAGATTTGACAATACTAAAAGATAAGACAACATCAAACCACTTTGGGACCTCAGGATCTAGCCCTCCTAGGTCCAGAGAGGGATCTCTCTATAAATATAAAGAGTGATATATATTTGAAGCTCAAAATGAGGTATTAGGCTAGCTATGAAGTACAAGGGGTTTTAAATGATTTGGTTGGTTGGTTGTTGGGTTGAGTCATGAGATCATAGAATGAGAAAGTAGTGGAAGGAAAGGAGAAAAATAGCAGGATGTTTCTACAAAAGAGGATAGGTTAAGAATGTGCCATCCATTGGCCTATGTAGTCATGAAAGGAAATTACTTGCAAACAACTAGCCAAGGATTTCAGAGGGAAAGTCATCTATACTAAAGGATCTTTTAGATAGATGGTGGAATGGAACAATAAGGAAAGAAGGTGAAATAAGGAAAGAAACCCATTTTCTGTCTATAGATCAGGTCAGAGGTCATTTAACTCCAGACCTGCTTTGACATACTCATAGGAAACTCTCAATGGAGGGACAAAGAGGCAACTTATAGATCGGGCTAGAGGTCATTTAACTCCAGGTCTGATTTAGCATGCTCCAAGGGAAAACAGAGATAAGATTTAATACAGAGCTAGGGTCTATAGATCGGAGAAGGACTTTTAACCTTCCCTGCTTTGACACCAGCAAGAAATATCCAAGCATCAAGCTCCGAGTTCACACATCAGCTAGCAAGAAATACATCTGCTACACTAGTTAAACCACGGGAGTCCACCCTCAGATTTCACTATCAGCAGAAAACATTGAAGGTAGGGAGAGCAAGAACATAGGGTACCATGCATGGGTAAATCCTATGCCAGATTTCTAATGCCTACCAGAAGAAAATGAACATCATGAAAAAATGTAATAAAACAATGTAGGGAGAAAACATCACCCATAGTAATAGATCAGGATCCTGTGAAATTTGCTTGATTAATTGATGCAAAACCAGTCACATACACTGAGCTCAATGGCTGTTATAGTCCAAACTTTATCCTCCCAGCCTACTACATTACAAACTACTTTGCTACTCCCTCCCAAGACCGTTCTAATAGTCAAAATGAATCCCTACAACTACAACATCAACAACCGAACAATAACCTTTACAATATGTTCTTTGGGATTCTTATAGGAGGATGAGTAATAGTAGGAGTAGATGCACATTTAATTGGACTCATTAAGACGAAGTGGAGGCAGAAGGCCGAGCCCACTCTGCTTAATGACTCTGCATGTTGTGTGTACTCTTTAGGCTGCTTCGGGAGTCTTTTTAGGTCGAGATTGACCTCGGATGTGTTCTTGAAGTCCTTTCAGGCTGTTTGGAACTTTGTGCTGCCTTCTGGAATTAGTGACCTGGATCGAAGGGTCTGCAAGCCTCTCCATACCTCCATAACTGTTGTTTGACAGTATTAAAGAGGATTTTGTTAGTGAAATATATTTAAGGGCTCGAGGAGGCATGGAGAGTTCTGTAGGAAGGTGTCCTTTTGGAGAAACGGTGCTCTGCTGACATGAATGCACTGATGTAACTTGTTAGCATGCTTAATATTCCAACTGCGCCTTATTCTTTTGAATGCGGGGTTAGGCATTAATTACTCAATAAACAGGTCCGAACCCCTCTAATCCATTTCTGTTGATTCACTTTGCTGCTGCTGTAATGGCCTCTCTGCACTTTTAGCCATAGTGGTCGTGACTGTAGAGACAGAGTGCAATCTCACTCTGTAAACCCTGCACAATGAAACAAACCTGTCAAACAATCCAGGGCATTGGCGGAAGAATGCTTTGGAAGCTTGTGGAATGGTGGCGTAATGGTGGAGAACAGGCAGAGAAATAATGTTTAGTGTAAAGCCGTCTTAAGGTTCGGGCAATTTACAAGGAAATGGATCGACTAAATGGAGTCGGGCTTATGATGGTGGGACCCAGCTAGGGTGGAGGGCGATTAGCTATGAGCCGTTGGATCTCAGGAGGAGATCAACGGTGGTGATTAAGTGATGAAGTTAGAGGAGGTTTCGATGAAAGGAAAACGAGTAGGGCGCGATTAGATTCCAGCAGTCGAATCTGAAGGGATGGGCGGCTAAGATCAAATCGAAGGATTGCAATCGAGGGCACGGGGGTGACACATTTAAGAACTTTCGATTGGCAATGGAGTGATTCAACGCCAACCGTTGGACCGCGAAGGGGATCAACGGCGGAGATTAAATCGGTGGGGGGAGAGATGGAGGTCTAGAAGCGGAGCGGGAGAAATGAGGGTCGTCGGATCTAAGGGAACAAACGACAAGGATGTAATCGGGGATCAAAAATCAGCGTAGCAAAAAATGGCGCTTTACGAAATCTCCGATTGGCGGTGGGGTTGCGATGCGATTAGCGCTGGGCCGTCGGATCTATATAGATCAACGGCTCGGATCGCAGTGGGGTCGATGGAACCAAAAACACTATCGTATCGGAGTTTTCATGGTTTACAAAGGAACAGAACGTCCCGCTCCGATTCTCCAATGCGATTAGTGCCCAGGCCATAAGCGCTCGGTCTTGGGCGTGGGGCATATGGGGAAGTGGTTAAGGGGCTAACTAAAAAGGGGCTGAAGCCTGTCATATGTTAAAAGATGGATTTTTAAGCCAAAAAAGAGGATTTTTAAGGCTAAAGAGGGAAACGGTAGAGAGAATAAGGGGGTATTAAACCAGTCAAAAGGTATTTGAAGGCTTAAAAGGGATTTTGGGATATTTTTAAGGGGTTAATGGGGGGAATAGAAAGGAGTAAAAAAGGGAAGAAAACAGAGGTTAAGTGGGAAAAGGCCTTTTTGGGCATTCTTCTTCATAAACAGAGAGGCTTTTAAACTGGGAACAACAGTGAGGATCTATCAAAGGGAAAAAGCACAAGGAGGCTTCAAGGATGATGTGTTTTTAGAGGGAATTCATTCCTTGAAGGCTTAAAAACATTTTAGCCCCCTATTTGCTTGTCCAAAAAATTCATAGGGGGCTAACAGCAGGCATTGAGGACTTGCTCAGCTTCAGCGTGTGTGAGACAATGACGAAGGACACTATCTACACCGCAAAGATAAAGGTCGTCACCGATGAGAAGGTAGCGGGGGCCCTGGTGTCAGATACGTCGTCGAGCATCACGATCAAGATGGAGGGAAAATTTTTGGATTCGCAAATAAGTGAGGATGTCACCATACCAAGGATCATCTATAGCAATGGAAACTAAATTTTCATCGAGAAAATAATCATTAATTGGAGGATCCGACGTACCGGTAGGTAATTCATAAATGACTTCAGCGAGGGCTAAACCTTTCTTACTCTTTAGTGTGAAAAATTTAAGATTGAACTAGTAGAGGATAACGATCCAATGGGCATACTTCCCATTGATGATCCGACTGCTCAATAGGAAGGCCATAGGGTTGGAATTAGTCCCGACCTTTGTGGAATGCATGAGGATATAATGACAAAGTTTTTGGACCCAGAATACTGCAGCCAGTGCTAATTTCTCTTCATGTGAGTAAGACACTGGTGGCGGGGGCTACAAGGTTCTTACTGACATAATAGATAACATGCTCGATTTTGTTGTCATCTTCCTGAATAAGGACCCCAACGACCAAATGGGTGGAGGTTGAGATGTACAGGATGAAACCCCTATCGAAGTCAGGGGGACGAATTAAGGGAGCAGAGGTGAGAGCATGTTTTAGGGCATCAAAATACTCTCAAGCATAGTCATCCCAAACGAATGGAATGTTAGATGAGGAGTCTAAGGAACCCATGCGCGGTGTTGGTGTAGTCATGTATGAACCGAGGAAGGAAATTATATTTGCCTTGGAGGCTTTGTAACTGGCGTAGGGTATGAGGAATAGGAAGCTCAAGGATAGCTTGAACTTTCAAGGGGTCAAGTGTTATACCATATTTAGACATAATGAAGCCTAAAAGGTGGCCGACAGGAACACAAAAGACACACTTCAACGGGTTGAGGGGGATATTATACTTGCAACATCGGAGGAAGATGATATGCAAATCATGAAGGTGTTACGCCCGATGTTTAGAATGCGCAGTGAGGTCGTCTAAATAAGCAAGGATAATATGAGCTAGGTGATGGAAATAGTATGACATGGTCCACTGAAAAGTGGCTCTGAAATTCTTAAGGCCAAACAACGTGACCCTATAAGTGAAGGTTCCCCATGGACTAATGAACGCACTCTTAAGCTAATTAGCACGACAAATGAAAATATGGTTGTATCCAGAGAATCCATCCATGAAGGATAGAACCTCGTGCCCCACACACTCAACAATGATTTGGTCAATGAATGGTGTGGAGAAATTGTCTTTGGGACAAGCTTTGTTCAGGTTGCGAAAGTCAGTGCAGACACAAATGGTGCCTTGTTTATTGAGAACAGGAATGGGATAGATAAAACCAACCTACTTGAGCTTATCTATTTCAGATTTGAAAACCTCTTGTCTAGAAGGATTAATGGGTCTCAACTTTTGACAGACAAGATTGGCATCGGGCCATGTATCGATATGGTGTTCGACAATGGTGGGATAAAGTCTAGGCATTTCTGAATAGGACCTGACGAAAACATCACAGAATTCCTTGAACAGCTTGGTGTAAGCCTCAATTTCTTCCAAGGCGAATTGGGAACCCAAAGTTATGTTTTATTTTATCCCTGGTTTATTAGAAATGTTGATTTTAATAGTAGGAGATATATTCGCCATATTTCCTTCTTCGAAAGCATCAGGTGCAAGGATGGGATTTCTACACCAATCGACTTCATCATGAATGAAGTATTTTTTTTCCATAGCATATTGGTCATGGGACTACTAGGGGAGGAAGTACGCACGATGGTACATATCATCCCATGAAAAGTCGGGGGTGGTCATTGCTTCCATAATGTCTTCATCAGAATGGAAGATGGGGTGACTGGAGGAAGGGAGACCACATGACATGGTAGAGCTACCTAACTCATCATCATGAGAAGAAAGGTTCACATGTGCATCGTCACGGGGGGTGACGCAAGAGTAAGAAGATAAGGGTTCTACTAATGTTGAGCCCAGTGTGATTGCTGAAGGGAGGTTAGGTGAAACAGAAGGGGAAGTCCCAGAGGGGTCTTCCACCGTGGGTCTCATGGATGATTATAGGTAGGAAATTATGGCTAAAGGCTCTATCATTTCGACATCGGGAGGGGGAATTTCAATGGTATTAGGAAAGACCTCTGGTTCTGCTGAAGAAAAACTCACAAAAAATGGAGAGGTTGACTCATTGCGCTTGGCCTCGAATTGGCAGACCGCTTCTAAAGAGGTATGGTAGTCATCGAGACGAGGACAGAGGTGGGTGTAGTGGCCATGGAAATCACAGAAAATAAGGATGGTTTGTGCACAAAGACTTGAATTTCGGGACTGAATTAGGTATAGTGACATAGACCTCTGGGATATCAAACTCTAGAAACGCTTCGTTAACCATGGGCTTGAGACGAGGTAATTCATGACAGGTATGGGTGGCATGACCGACAACATCACACAAAGTACATCGGGTGGTACACCTTGGAGGTTGAGAAGGAGCAATGGTTGTTTGGGTAGCATTGTCCTTAGGTGCCTTCTTGCAAGCTTTTCCCCCCTCACCTGAAGCTTTCACAATAGGAGTAGGTTCTTGTTGAGGTGGCTGAGGTACAAAAGCCAAGGGAGGGGTCATGGCGACTGGTTGGACCGGGGTCAAATCAAGATAAGGTTTGGGTTGTCCAAGCGGGATAGTGGCTAGGGTATCAATGTACCAGACTGGGATCCCAAGGGTCATGTTAGGAAGAGACAAGGTAGCCATAACAGGTATTGAGAATACTCCAGGAGGGGGAGCTAGAAATGATATCTGACTGAAGGAGTAAAGGCCAGGCGGGATAGATCCAAGATGGTTATGGCCAGGAGGAACTGTTCTAGTAGGGTAGATAGGCTCATGGATACCAATTGCAGATGAAAGGCCTTGAGGAGGCGGTCCTGAAGGTTCAGTCGAGGTGTTAGGAGCAAGCTGTGGAGGGCGGGGCTGTTGACTAGTTGAACCAGTCCGTTTGAAGTCAGAACGAGACGATTGCATCATGCAAACGTTCGACGACCTAGGATCAGAGATAGGAGGAGGGAGACTAGAGAATGACCCAAGCATAGAGGAATATTTGTAGAATCTGGGTGAAACACTGGTCGGAGATTCAACTATTTGTTTATTGGCCACTGAAGAGATGATAGATTCAGGGTAGGTCTGAGACTTTGGTTCGTAATATTTCAACTGGTCGATGGTGACAATCTTTCCGTTGTAGGGAAAGCACATATTATGATGAACCACATATGGGAAAGCATAAATCTCATAAGTGTAGCTATGACCCAATTTAATTTTGTAGTCTAAGCGGGCATCAATGACTTCTACGTCAACACAAACAGTCTTGCCCGCAAGAATAACAGGACAATTGCGGAACATGCCAAGGGGTTGGGAAGAGTGGCCATCCCATGCTCAGAGGGTGATAGTGGAAGGGGCCAACTTAGGAGATCTGATTTTCTTCCAAACCAAAGAAGACATCACACAGGTGGATGCCCCCTCGTCAATGATACAACGGGAAACCTTGGCATTCCAGATCTTGACAGGGATTTGGAAGGCGACGGAAGCAGGAAGGGGGGGATGTTCTAACCGGTCAACATCAAAGACAATCAAACGATCATCTGAAGGATCCACAGTGGCCATGGAAGTTAGTAGAGTTTTTCGTTGTGAAGGGCATGACTGGAGGACTTCTAGCATTGACATGGAAGCAGGGGATTGCACCAAGTCATCTTCTATACTATACGAATGAGCAGCTTTACTAGAAGCAAAGTTTCGGCATAATGGTCCCTTGGGGATCTTGGTATGAAACTTTGCCTTAGGCTGAGTGATTAGTAAAGGACCATTGGGTGTTGAAAGAGGTTCTGTGAGACCTGAAGAAGGGGGCTCGGGGGTAGACATAGTGGGGGGCTTGTTGTACTTACGGGACCGAGTTTGAAGGTTGAGGTCAACGGTAATGGGTTGGTCAGAGTTCATCATGAGAATCTGGTAATCTGAGGTACCAGATGGAGGAGGTTGAGTGGCCGCCTGACTTTCATGGGAGTGGGTAGCGGCGAATCCTTGCTGGGGGAAAGGATTAGTAAACACAACCGGTTGGGTAGGGTAGCATTAGGAGGAACCAAAGGGGAGTCTTGCTGTCCTTGAGATGCTGCTTGAGCTTCCCACATCTGACGCATCTGAGGTAAAAGAGGAAAATTTTTGGTGTAGTGACCATAAACACCACAACAAGAACAAGGTTTGTTCGTGCGAACAGGCCTATCCTACTGGGGCTGACTGCCCTGTTGCTGGATTGTTGTGTTAAGTGCATTCCCTTAGAGATTGGATCCTAGATTACCTAGGGTAGATTGGTTTCGGTTGCCTTTCATCTTATTTTTGAAGCAGGAGGATTAGTCGTGCCCTGCTGTGCATACACCTCAGCCTGGGGGTGGTGGCTGCTGTTGTGGGGGTTGAGAAGACAAGGGAGGTTGAGGTGCTAATGTTGGAGGAGCTAGAGCACCAGGCTATGGATACAAAGAATAAGGAGGTTGGGAAACATTGGGGTAAACAGGTTTGGAAAAAGGAGGAGGCATGTCATATCTTGGATACATGCTACCGGGAGGGGGGAAAGTGCTGGAGGAGCTAGCCCCTCCTTGAGGGAAACCATAACCCATGGGAGGATAAGTGTAAGGATGAGAAAGGGCTCCAATGATACCATCGGCGATATGGGATGCCCCTAGTGCGTTGGCACCACCGGGTCTAGGGAGATCAGGTAAGATGGTATAAACATAACGAGACTATGCGTAGATCAAGTCATATTTCAATGCAATATGAAGGGCAGCTTCTTCGGTCTGCGGGAAATGAGATGCGACATATTTTCCAATAGGAGGAAAAAGGGATATGAGAAATGAGTCCATGTAGACATGGTCTTCGAAGGTAGGGGCTCGACATAGGCTCTTTCTTCTTTGTCATTCCTAGACATGATCAGATACGTGGGTTGTAGACGATTGATGGAAAGAGGTCAAAATTTCGATACTAGTGTCATAACGAAGGGGAAGCTTGAAGTAAGATAGAAAAGCCCTGGAAAGAGTCACAAAAGTAGTATGAGAGGAGGAGGTCTGGTCGATATACCACTTGGAAGTTTCTCCAGTAAGCAGACACTGGAACAACCGAAGATGGAGAGAGTCATCAGTGATGGAGTTAGATGAAAACCACATGTGGAAAGATCGAACATGGTTTGTAGGATCCTCTCCAACAAGACCTTCAAACTTGGAGATGTCTGAAGGGAGCTTGGTTGGCATAGCAGGCCTACTAGGATCATGGTGTATGGGGTCATTAATCAACTGGTTAAAATTGGGAAGACTAAGGCCTGCCATATAAGGGAGTAGTCGGGATGGTTCCTGTTGCTGTTCCACTAGTAGTATTCCCAGAATTAGGGTCAGGGCTACCACCAGCGTTAGGTCCTAAACCAGACATGTTGAAGCTGACAGGAGGAGAACGAGGGATAGAACCAGAAGGGGAACCCAATGAACCAGAAACAGATTCATAATGAGGACTCAATGGAGGACTAAGTTGAACCCTACGCGTAGGGATATCTAACAGAATAACGGAAACTCGAGGATGAATGCCATTGCCCTGTGATAAAAGCCTTTGGGGAGCAAATGATGGAAAAATAGACACAAAACAAGGTAAGGAAGAGAGACTCAACAAGGGCAAGGAGGTGCCGAGATCAAATGATTGCAATGTTGAAACAAGGGCGGGGGAGGTGCAGGGATCAATTGATTACAATGTTATAGTCTTGGCCTGGCGGTGTAAACCAGACACACTTCACTTAGGGTGTGCGTGTATGTGATAAGTGTGTTAATTTTAATTAAACCCAGACGTGTGTAGATAAAAAAGAAAAAAGGTGTTGTATAACTGTAAATAAATTTGAAAATAATAGTAAAGTAAACTGAAATATGACTAAAAATAAACTGAAATAGTAAATTCTGATGAAAGCAAGGTCATGAGGACTATCCGCAACAAGACAAGAACCTTGAAAGTGACCTCACCAAGACAAGTGGGAACGAACCAATTGGTCAAGATTTTTTCTCACCTTCTACATAACCAGGATATGCATTTCCGTCAAATATGCAATCATGATATCTAAATTTTTTCACAAGTACTTTTTTAAATTATGTTTATTTTATTATTTATTTACTAATAAGATATTTAAATTTTAGAGATATTTTTTAAAGCTTAAAATTTAAAAATATATAGGAATAAAAAAATAAAAATAAATACAAAATAAAATAAAAACAAAACAAAAATATTTAAAAATAAAATATATATATATATATATATATATATATATATATATATATATATATATATATATAATAAAATATAGAAATTAAACTTAAAAAAGAAAAAGAAAATGTTTATTAAAAAAAAAATAAAAATTTAAATTAAAATAAAAAATTAAATTTAAAGAAATATATTAAATTTTAATAAATTTAAAACTAAAAAAAAAAAAAACAAATGTACGTTATTGAAATTAAAAGTAAAAAAATGAAAATTTAATTAAAAATAAAAAAATAAAAATAAAATACAATAAAAATATTAAATTTAAAAAAATATATATTAAAAAACAAATAGATTTTTAAAAATAAATTAAATTTAAATTATAAAAAATAATATATATATATATATATATATATATATATATATATATATATATATATATAAACTTAAATTAAAAATATATATATTAGATTTTATTTAATATAAAAAAAAATGTTAATATTAAAATAACAAATTAAATTTAAAAAAAAAAATAGTAAATTTTAATAAATAAATGAATAAACAAGTAAATTTTGAAATTAAAAAAAAAATTAAAAATTAAAATTAAAATTAAAAAAATAAATAAATAAATAAAATTGTTAAAATTAAAAAGTTAAAAAACTTCAAAATTCAATTAAAATTGAAAAATTGAAAAAATTAAATTAAAAAAAAATATATTAAATAAAAGATAAAATAAAAAACAAATTAATTTTAAAATATTAAGTTTAATTTAAAAAAAAAAAAAAAAAAATCTAATTTTGAATACACAATTTTAATTGAAATAATATATATATATATAAAATTAAAAAAAATAATAAAAAAATTAAAAAAATTAAAAAATATATATATATTAAATTCAAATAAATTAAAAAAACAAAAAAAAATTACTAAATTTTTAAAAATTAAATGAAAAAACTAAACATAAAATTTAATCATTAAAAAAATAAATAAATAATAATAATAAAAATAAATTATTAACAAAATTTAGAGAAAGAAAGAAAAAAAAAAAAAGGAAGAAGAAGGAAGGAATTAAAAAAGAATTAAAACAAATTAAATTTCAAATTAAAAAAACAAAATAATTATAATTTTTTTGAATTTAAAAAATAAATAAATAAATAAAATAAATTAATTAATTAATTAATTAAAAAAAATAAAAAAAAATTCAAATTAAAAAATAATATTAAAAATTTAAAATAAAAAAAAAGGAAGAAGATTTTTTTGATCGTGGTGGCGCCGCCAATCGGCGTCCTGCTCAGGCGGCAGCGGAGGCCGGCCACTAGACGAGAGGTCGATT
Organism: Pinus albicaulis; assembly: GCA_034641835.2. Taxonomy (NCBI): domain Eukaryota; kingdom Viridiplantae; phylum Streptophyta; class Pinopsida; order Pinales; family Pinaceae; genus Pinus; species Pinus albicaulis. The sequence continues at coordinate 573,058,615 of CM076569.1, forward strand.
CCGAGGCGGGAGGCCAATTCCGGGAATCGCCCTCCCGTGGCACGGGAGGCCGATTCTGGGAATCGCCCTCCTGCACCGAGAGGCCGATTCCGGGAAGCCGATTCCGGGAATCGCCCTCCCGCGCCGGGAGGCCGATTCCGGGAATCGCCCTGAGGCCAATTTCAGGAATCGCCCTCTCGCGACGGGAGGCCGACTCCGGGAATCACCCTCCCATCACAGGAGGCCAACTCCGGGAATCACCCTCCCATCGCGGGAGGCCATCTCAGAACCCACCGCGGTGGGAAGGGCAGCCCAGAGGGCGGCGGAGGCGGCCCCGGCCCAGGCGGCGCGGGGGGATGCATGCGGCCTCCCGCCCGCCTCAGCCAGCCCTGCTCCACGCGCCACCTGGGCGGGAGGCCGATTGGTGGCGCCGCCACGATAAAAAAATTCTTTTTTTATTTTTTTAATTTTATTTTTTTAATTTTTAATATTTTATTTTTTTAATTTGATTTTTTTTTAATTCATTTTTTTTTTAAATTTAATTTTTTTTAATATTTTTTGTTTTTTTTGTTTTTTTTAATTTTGTTTTAAAATTTAATATTTTAAATTAATTATTTTTTAATATTTAAAATTTATTTATTAAATTTATTAAATTTAAATTTAATTTAAATTTTTTTTTTTAATCTTTTAGTTTATTTAGTTTTTCATTTTTAAATTTTATAAATTGTTTCATTTAAAAAAAACAGTAAATTTATGGATATTTGTTTTTTAATTATTTGCACGTGGTTTTTTTCATTTTTTTTTGTTTTTTAATGATAGTTTTTTTATTTTAATTTTCTTTTTCAATTTATTTATTTATTTATTTTTTATTTTTATTTTTTTTAATTTGTTTTTTTGGTTAATTTTAATTTTATTTTTTTTCTTCTTCTTCTTATTATTTTTTTTTAATTTAAATTTTTAAATTTAATTTCTTCTTTTTTGTATTTTATTTTTTTTTATCTAAATTTTAATTTTGTAATTTAAATTATTTTTGAATTTTCTATTTAAAATTTTTTTTTTTTGAATTATATGGTTTTTTTAATAACTTAGAAAAAAATGTTTTTGATCTTTTTGGTTAATTTTTGTTTTTTTTTCTTTAAATTATGTGTTTTTTTTTTTTTTTGTCATTTATTTTGATATAATTTTCGAATATTATTTTTTTTTGTTTAAATTTTTTATTTTTACGAGTTAATTTTGTTTTTTTTTTACATTTTTATTGGTTTTTTTATTGTTTATATATATATATTTTTATCTAAGTTTTGTGTTTTATTACCAACATGAAAATCACTACTCTAAAAAAAAAGGTTGATGCTGCATCAATACGCTTCAAAATTAGCATGAAAATCACCGCTCTATGTCTTTGCATCAATACTTTTCAAAATTAGCATGAAAAATCACTAACATTTTAAAACAAATATTCATACTTCATAAATAAAAATATCAGAGTGTCAAAAAATGTGCTCCAAAAAAAAAGGTGATTCCACGATCACGACTTTTTCAAAAATCGGATGTTTTTTTATGCTACAAAAAAAAGTAGGTAATGAGTGTGGTTACCTATTTCACTCGATAAACCAGTTGTTGAACCTTAGAAATGCAAAAGATTGACTTTCTAATATGATCAAAAACTTTGAGCCAAAGAAGGGAAAGCGAGCTGGTTCTAGCAGTACGTTCAAAATCTAAACTAGCAATTAAGGAAGAAGAATCAGCTCTAACATGCCCAAAAGCAGAGCTAAAATGAAGAAGAGAAAGTGACTCTAACAAGCTCAAAAACTTGAGTCACAAAAGAAAGAAGGATAGCTTCAAAATTTTAGATTTCAAGCCTTTCAAGATTTTATTTTTTAGTTTTACCCAAGTTTCGATCCATGTGCAACTATCTTTATGCTCTTGGATCCACAGCAAACTAGACTTTCTAATCCTATTTTGGCCGTTTTTAAATTTCTGTTGTAGAATATAGAGAAGAAATCTATTGGGGATGCGTTTAATCCCACATGTATATTAGATTAGGTAGAGAAACATATGAGACCAACAGCTTTAAAGCTAGTCTCATGGAGCAATAAGGGTAGAATAGAATAGTTTGTCTTTCTTATTTGTAAAAAATAAAAATGATGTAAAGGGTCTGCTAGTTCAAATGCACCCTAGAAGAAAAAAATGCTAGGATTGTAGGATGGGTAGGTAGATTGTTTGGGTAATGTTTACGCTAATTGATGTCTTCACAATTGTGGCAGACTGAAAAATCAAAGAAGAAAGGTGGTTCAAGCAATAGGCATCTAGCCTACACCAAAGATCATTTTCTGAATTCTTGACTCCTTCAAGAAGAAGCCATCCCCATGTGGAGTCACTGTTAGCCACCTATGAAATTTTTGGCAAGAAAACAAGTGGCTAAATCGTTTATGAGCCTTCAAGAGATACATTCCCCATGAAAATCTCTCATCCTTGAAGCCTTTGTGTGTCCACTACCTTTTTAAAGATCCTAACTGTTGTATCCATCCAAAAACTCTCACTGATTCAAAAATTGTGCTCCAAAAGGCCTACACTTGCCCCTGTACCTCTGCAGAATTCTCCATCTCATCATTTTTTCCCCCTTGTCAAAATCCCTCCCCTAATCCTTCTAAACTTTCCCAAAAATCCCCTCTAAACCACACACACATCCCTAGTGTGGTTTAATCTCCCATTCTTTCCCCTATCGTTACCCTTTATTGGCCTGAAAATGCACTAAAATGGGCCAAGTAACAATATTTTTCATGTCTAGGGGTTTAGCACCTTTCGGCTAGCCCCTTAACCTTCTCCACCGCGTGACCCGGGCGCCGAAACCACGCGCTAGCCCAAAAGGGCGCTTAGCGCAAATATGTATCGGGTGCATTTTGAACCATCGATCTGTATAGATCTGACGGTCGTCGCATTCCCCATAGCACTCATCACCCACCTCCTGTCACCTCTTGATCGCATCATCCACCGTTCATTTACCAACAGATTCGACGACCCGGAGTTTATCCGCCCGGTGGTCCCCGCGCCAGCGCGCCTTGTTCAAAAACCGGCTAGTTTTATTATCGCACTGTCGTCTCGAGTGGGCGCGTGCTGTTATTTCGCGGTGATTCCACTCACCGCCGACACGTGCGCCGCAATCCATCGTTTGAAAACCACCCCCCATCGCGCGTATATCGTTCTGCGGTAAAACTCGACGCGATATGCACGTGCACCGTCCGATCCGTGAGGGTCGCCCATCCAGTCAGTGATCGCTCCCACGAAGTTGCACGAGGGATAGCCCTAAGGCAATCGTACCCTCGGCCCACCGTCCATCGCCCTCCGACACATTTTCGGGCCGTCGATCTCCTCCCCGAGATCGACGGTCAGATGCAAATCCCAGCATGTCCCGCCATTTCGACCGCATCCGCCACGTCACGCGTTCCACGTGTTTTCATTGCTTGTTCATCCGTCCGCCTATATAATTCATTCAAAGGGAAAATTTTTAATGTTTTGCATTAAATTTTTCCACCTCGTCGTCCTCCAAAGCGTCTCCGGGCGATCCCACCGTGTTCCTCCGCCCAAATCCCTCTACATTCATCGTCTCCACCCATGCCACGTTGCCATTTCTTGCGTAATCCACGCCACCCTTCCCATGCATGTTTTTCTTAACGATTTTTTGTTTTTGTTTGCAGTACTGAAAGGCTAAATCTTCCATGATGCACGGCTCTCATTACGTTGACAGAGAACGCATGAAAGGACCATTTTCGGAGCTGAAATTATGGAGAAAGGCTTGGGAAGGTGCCACAACAAGACTTTCATTAAAAGGAACGGGTTTTAAACTCCTGTAAGAACTTCACAGAGCTATTAAAAGCGCGGTGTTCACCCTGTAGACTCGGAATGGAGCGACAAAAGAGTATCAAACAGGAAAATAGAGCGTTTAGGGCTCGTAAATGCGACAGAGCCTTAATCCGATAATTTAAAGTCGCAGTACCAAATCAAAGAAATCATGGATCGATCGAAGGTCCTGTGAGCACATAAAACAACGCCAACGAGGGCTTCACCATCAAGATAATGTTCTTTCTGTAAAGGACGAAGTGCCCATGTAGTTTTCATTCTATGCGTCGTGTTCTAGAGGGAGTTTTACCCTCGACAACAATCACCCGATGCTATCTGAGCATTTGATATGCGTGTATATGGAACTTCACGCTCATTTATTTACCTTTTTGTTTATTCACGAAAATTACTACAATATACTGCACAAAGTACATCGAGGCGTACCGAGTAAATGGAAGCCTGGAGAAGACCACTCTTTCACCCAAAGAGTGCCGCATAAATGCGCAGAATTTAAAGCGAGCATGGGCTTCGGCCCTCTTTCGTCACGAGTTTTAATGTTTCATTTAGTTTTTTCACCTACCTCTTCCGCTCTCTTCGGCTATAAAATTCATGGAGCAGTCATTGTAAAGGGTTGTTGATCGATATCGTTGAATACAAAGTTGTCTTTTTGAGACATAGTCTCTGTGTAAAGTTGTAAGATAGAGCCGAGGAAGATGTTTTCAAACTCGAATATCCAGCTATTGGTAATGTTGTACTTGACCTGGTATTGCTCTTTAATACTGACAAGCACATTTCTTTGGATCCCCGATCTAAAGCAAAGGTGATGTTTTTCTATCTATGTATTTGTTTTTAACTCTCGAGCTCATTTCATTTCATTTCTACTAGCCTCGCATCGAAAATCCGGCATAGGATTTACCCTTGTTAGGTACCCCATGTTTTCTCGCTCTCCTTGCCTTTGATGTTTTCTACTAAATGTGTTATCTAAGGGTTGATTTGATTAATTTAACCATAGTTAGTGGATGTCATCGCTCGTTTAACCGATGTATGAATTAAATGAATCTGGTCTTAGATGTTCTTGTTAGGATTTAATTGAATGAATTAGGAACACTAGGAGGTGTAGAACTTTGTCTCTATCTCACTAGGATCCTTTTCAATTAATTTAACCTTTCTAAGATCCCTCAAGCTGGAGGCCGAAGCATTGAGAGTTCAAAGTCTCTCTCTGATCTCAGGTCTTTAACTTTGTGTTCTAAATCCTTATTGTTTCCTCCTCTCTTACCATTTCACGCCACACTATCATTTTTAAGATCTAATGCTTTAGATGACTAGCCCAACTAAAAGCCTCGTACATCGAATAGCAAGTAAACCCTTTCACGACTCCATTTCCCAATGGTCTTGAATGTTCTCCCGAAATATCTCTCCTTTGCCTAAAATCCTCTTTGCTCATCCTTGTCTTATATTGAACCCCTTCTTTCCCCGATTACCAACAATCAAACAAACAAACTGCGAGCCTTATAATAGCCTAATATCTTAACACCTGAGCTTAAAAGACATAAAACCTTTGCTTACAAGAGAGTCCTCTCTCGGACCCGTGAAGGATAGATCCCGAGGTCACAGAAAGTGGTTACGATGTTGTCTCATCTTTTGTTCTGCAAATGCAGGTCAAAACATGGGAACTCCCAACACATCCAAGTACACAACAAAAAATGTGTCAATGTATGGATGAATCACATCGTTCATCAAATGCGAACGTGGCTGGAGGGCTGCACAACCCGAATGGCATGACAAGAAACTAGAAACTCCAAGTATCTTGTCACAATCGTGAGTCTTCTTCTCATCTCCTTCGACTAGCCACACTTGATAATACCCATGTCTAAAGTCTAGCTTTGAAAATAGTTTTGGCTTTTCATAGCTTATCAAAAGAATCCTCCATTAGTGGTAAGGGACACCTAGTCCTTATCGTTTTCTTATTCAATGCATGATAACCACAACACATTCGTAATTCATTCGTATCCTTCTTCCTCTAGAAAAATACCGAAGCACCATATAGGGACCTTTCGAAGGTCGTATGAAGCTTGCCTCAAATAACTCCTTTATTGCTACTTCTTCAAATCTTCCAATTACAAAATTCCCCGACAATCGATAGGGGATCCTTTGTTTGGGGATTCCTTCTGGATCTAGCTCAATATAATGGTCCACTACATGTCTATGTGGTAGTAATTTCAAAAGCTCATCAAGCATCATATATTCATACTTGTCTCCAACACATCAGAAATATTTGGTAGAGAACAGTGTCCCCACTCCATCATCAACCTCAACTCCACGAATATTTGCCTCAAATGTATCGATCTTTGAATCCTTCATAGCATTTTCACATTAGTGCGGGAAAACATGCGCAGTACACTTCCTCATGATGTTGGTGGGTAGGTAAAGTTCTCACATCCGTGAGTCTCCAAATAAGACTATATCACGTGTAAAGGTGCAACAACTACCCCCTGTTTTCTTTCAAAATTCCTACCCAAATATCATGTCAAAGTCACCCATATACATCACTATGAAGTCTAAGCAACCACGCCAATCACCAATACAAACCGTGACACTTCGTTTTCCAATCCCAATACTTTAGTCCCCGAGTTCACCGCCTTTACTTCCACATCCATGGAAATAAGTCGCAACCCAACTTCCTTCGCTACATCGTCGTCATAAAATTATGTGGCCATAGTGTCCACCAATGCTTGGATATTCTTGCCAAGAATCTCCATGTCAAGAAACGCAAAACTATGCAACCGATTTTTTACTAGAAACATTAGATTGCACTACAAACCCGATCTCTACATCTTTTTGTATCGTACTCCGATACCATCTCTCATGCCCCCAAGTCTATTTCCACCGTTGGCAAGTCGTGCAACATCGACTAAACGTTTACTCTTGCTTTTTTCTGACATGTTTCAGTACTATGCCTCCAACATTCAAGGTTAGCACATCTTTATTTAATTAAGTTATGTTTGCAGAACTAACATAGCAACTATATCAAAATAGCACAAGACCATAAATAAAATATATGCGTACAAATAGTGTATTAAAATTATAACATTTCCTTGTCTCACAATAAGGAAACAATCTCGTTTTACATACTAAAATTTACCCAAATTCCACGCCCCCGACAATACACAAACTCTCACATGCGAGTCACGTCATGCTCGTGGACACTGCTGTGGTCGCCCAACTCGCCCGCACTGACTAGTCACTTCTCCTGTTGCATACATCCGACTTTTCTCTCATCTGCAAACATGCCCACAAACTACTTCGAGTCAGACCTTCTCTTCTCATTCACCATGACTCCACACCCGTAGCTCACCCAAGATGACCCCTGTCTCCTACCATGGTAACATCACCGTAAACAAACCCGACTCGACCCAAAGTATTATCGTTCGTATTTACGAGCCATACCTCCACCAAGTTTTGTCCTTCACACTTCTATGCTCACCGTGGTTGTTCTCCAACTTTGTTCGATGTCCCGTTTATGCCCAAATGCTCAGTCAATTTATATGACCCACTCGAATATGTTTTATTTTTTTATGTGGGAGCTCGACACCCCTAATCGATTCACATTCTGAACTTTCCGAACCCTGATCTCGTGCATACTGTGTTGGCCCAACCACCATTTTTCCAATGCGTATAAACTCACGTATGCCTCCGCTATACTTCGCTCGTTTCCATCTAATGTCGCATCGCAGCTAAAGCAAACGTCGCACGTAATTTGTTGCTCCTTCATGGGCACACCCTTCTCGTCATTCTCATCGCACTTTGACGCGTGCCCATATGTCGTTTCGCTCTAGGCGTGCCCGTGTTGGGCGCGTGACTCACCCGAGTCCGGGTGGAAATGACTCGTTGGTCCGACATGGGGGTGTAGGGGAGATGCCTTGAAAATACCCCCATTAATCACCCACTATGATAGTGGTGTCCAAATCACACTGACGTATAAAATTATGAAAATTTTAAATATAAAGAATTTATTATTTTTTTCCAAATAAATTATACGATATTATGTTTAAATTTAATTGTTTTTTATTTATTTTGTAGTTAAATCGCAAACTTTCAATCCGTATGGATTTGTTAGATATTTCTTTCCAAATATGTACAATACATAAAAATATTCTTGAAATTTATTTAAATTAACAAAACTTGATTCTATTTAAAAAGATGAAACTCGAATTTTTAATAATTTTTACAAAACATATATTATTTACTTTATTTTAAAAATTTAACTTGTAATTTCTTAGAAAAACACATGCTTTTAACCATTAAGTAATATATATATATATATATATATATATATATATATATATATATATATATATATATATATAAAGTTAAATAAATATAACCTAAAAACTTATATGAATAAAATAGTATTTTCTTATTTATTTTGTATTTATCAAAATTAGTTTATCAAATAGTGTGTTTGGGAAAGTTGTCGTAAATTCATGTGAGTAATGAGATATTTTATTCAATCTCTCTCAAATTCATGTGTTGTCCCAAAATGTTTGGTGGTTACATCTAGAGATTAAAATAAACACATATCAAAATTATTAAATTAATTTTTTATAAAAAATAAAATAAAATAAATAAAAAAATTTTAAATTTGATAAAAAATTATAAAGGAAAATCATAATTATTTAAAAAATTATAATTTTTTTCTATATATAAATAATAATCAAATTAATCCTATATAGCATTTATTTATATTAATTTATCTTATTTCTCAATAAATTTATACATAGAAAATTATGATAATCATTGTTTCTATTAAAAAATTATCAAAAAATTAATTTTTCAATACTAACTTTATATTATAGAGAATATTTAAAAAAATACTAAAACAATTAATAAATTTTTAAAAAAATAATTAAAAAATATTAACTATCATTATACTTATCATCTTCAATTGTGATGGAGTTTTGCGATGATAGGACATTGGGGGTGAGTGTGCCACCCAACCACCCTCAAGTAGCATGTAAAAAGGTGGATAGCATGGTCTTCCCCCAACATGCACATGCATTCAACTAATGGATTTAGCACATATGGATTTGGTAATTTTTATCTTTGATTTTCATTTTTCTGCAGTATAACTGATAATAAGTGCTATATCTGTGATGGAGGTGGGTCCCTCTCCAATGTAGGAAGGTTTGTAGTCTGGAGACTTATTACGTCAAGTTTTTGTTGAGAGGCCATTATCTTAATGTTCTAGTGAACTTCACTCTCAATTATGCATCCGAATACGAATTGTTTATCAATCGTTTGTTATGATAGAAATTTCATTTTCTTTAAGTGTTTACGGGATTGGTATTCCAATGGTTGAGTCTTCACGTAGCAAGTGGAGTTATGGTTTCAGAGTATGATCATACCTCTCTACTTGTCAATGGTTTATTAGTGCTTTTTCCTCTTCTTTCTTGCTATTGTTATGGCATATTTAGTCGTATGTAACTCTTGACACATGGGCCTAGGGCAAGCGACTCTTCTAATGGTATTCAATGTGATCGTAGATTTCCTCTACTCCCTTTACTTTTGGGACAGCTTTGATTGTTGTATTTTTCTTAGTTAGGTGTTTCATTGCTATTAAATTTTGGGTCCAAGAGGGGGTGGCATATTTTTTATATTATGAAGTTTTTTCCTGATAACATCTTATCCCACCCATTGAAACTATTTGTCACTCGCACTTTATCTGCAGATTATGCTCACGCATCCCACTCTAATTTACAACCCTCTAGTTTATCCTTATTTCTTCTCCTACCCTTTCCGGTTCTCCTACTAACCATGTCATATTCTTAGTGTCTTTCCATTATGAGTTCCCTACCTTGATAGTGCATGCGTAATAGTTCGTGAGTGTGTGGGTTAATCATAGAGGACATGGTGGCTATGGTTCTGTAGGTTAGAACCCATGCTCAAGCACAACTACATCAAACCACGAATATTTATCATTTTACTATTCCACCCGATATTCGAGTTGATATTTGATGCCTCGATATTTTGCCTGTCGATTAACATCATTTTTTTCAGTACTTAAACATTATTGAAGATATTTCCACATGCGTTCTCAACTTTGGTGCACAACAGTAAGACGAAAACAATATCTTAACTCAATCACTTTCCACTAGAAACTTAAAACTCTTCTTGGAAAATTATTGAAGGAGAAGAAAGAAGAACAATATGACATTTTTTTATGCCCTAAATTACTTCACATGTGGTAATATATTTCAATGTTCGTACTTGGAAAGCCTAGATGCCAAGTTAGCTCGCAGCCACCTCATAGTGTGAGCTTAAACCTCTAGTTTCTTTAGGTTTTCAGTTCCAAATATCATCACCGATGACTTCCCTCGGACTATCGAGTTTTTATGTACTTGTTTTGGGAAAAAAAACAACCCCCCACTTTTACATTATTATTTTTCATAGAAATAATGTGGAACCTCTATGTACCTTTTGATCATATCACTCGCATGCTTTGATTTTTAATTTCATGAGATTTTCATTTTTTCTTGGTTTTTTTCGCTATGATCACTTCATGGTGTGTAGTTTTTCCCAAAATTTAATACGACTCTAAATTTGTTGAGTTTGGACTTACGCTTCGAAAATAAACTATATTAATTTAAAGAAAAACACTAATATTACCTCTATCATGAAAACTAGATTAATTTAATTAAGACAATTAAATGAAACTAGATTAATTTAAAGGAAACACTAATATTACCTCTATCATCTACATGCTCATCCCAGTGTGAAGAGATTGTTGGGACATTGTCGCCAATCCATCCTTGTATAGAGGACACGAAACTAAGACAAACATGTGGTCACTCCCACCAACCAAGTAGTCTCTAGTGCTTAAGCGATGAAATATTGTTTGGGATACTATCTCAGAGCCCCTCTTGGCATCATCTTGCCCTACATGCACATCCGCACCCCCTGGGTCATCATCCTAGGAAGGTGGCAGTCAAAAGTAGGCCTTCTCTTTGGAAACATCTCAACAAATAAACAAGATAACTGCGATGCAAAAGGGGAAGTTCGCTTTCCCATGTATCATAACTTCTAAATCTATCTAAATCCATACAAAATTTCCACAAAAAAATGGTCGAACGATAATACGTCCATAGATGATGTCTGCACCAAATAATCGTACTATAAAAACCAAAGATGGAAACTAATTTGCTTCCCATATCTGCAGTATAGTGTGCAATGGTACTCACTCAATATTGAAATGCACCTAACCTCTCCACACCAAAAGTAATCAATCCTTATTTTTCCACAAGACACTTGAAAACATGTTGCATGCACTACATGATCTCCAACATATATCTCAGAGTATCCAAGTTGACTCTTTTGTTGCAAAGTACGCATGGGGAACATTAGGGAACTAGGGGAAAAGTGTCCCCTCTCACGGATAGGCCAATGATAAAATCATATGTCCTCCCAAGTGGGGTCATACCATGTGTCAGGGACCGACATAGAAAACTTGTTGGGGGACATCCCACCAATGAATTGGTTGTTCCAACAACCTATGGTGCCCCTTCAGGGGATGTAGCCTCCTCGTACTACTTAAGGAGGCCTACATTCCTCAAGAGGACTTGGTTCGCCGTGGTAATAGGGGCAAGGGTATAAATCTCTCTCCCTCTCTATGTGCCTCCCATGGTCAGACCATATTCTATCGGTCTTCCATTTGTTCATGTTCTTGTTGTTTCTCCCTCTATTGAAAATCTTTGTTACTTGATTGACATATAAAATACATCAGCTCTCATACATTAAAAAAATAAATAAATAAATAAAATATTAAATTAAAAATGTGTTTATAAATATGGACATATAACCTTCAATTAAAAATAAATCATCCCGGTGCGCGAAAAAAAATTAATGCACCGTACACCATCCCCCACAAAATAGGAAAGCACTACCCACGGTGCGTACCTCGACTTGACATAATCGCTTTTGGTTCGTATACATACAAACCCATGGTTATTTATTTTTTCCAAATAGTGTGTCGATCATAATATTACACATCGTTGCTTCGCATAACCTTTTCGCACCGAAACAAAATATTTGAGTTAATGAACAAACTAAGCTATATTTTTTTTAATATTATGCATGTAGTGTGTTTGGCATAACTAAACACACCGGGAAGTACTTTTACCATAAGCATCAAGGTAAAAATTATAATTTTTCTCGATGTGTATTTATTTACCAAATGCACTCGCGAAACTATGGTGTATGTATCAAAACACATCAATTTACAGCACTTCGTAAATTTACATTTACACCACAATTGGTACAAGCCTAACTTCTCGAACACATTGTGTAGGAAAAATAATTAAAAAAAATGGATATTTTTACCTAACTTTCAATATTTGTCCACTTAAAAAGTTAAATTAAAGAGAAACATAAACTTTACGTGCACATTTGCTCGTCGGGGAGGCATGGTTTCAACGTAAATGATGAGCATTCTTTTGCAGAAAATTTGCAAGAAAATCACCGAGAAATATTAGACGTAAAAGGATGGATAACAAGGAAGCACTATAACACGACCCTCTGGGAGAGGAAAGAGTAAAACGACTGGATGCTCGATAGCTCTACAACATTGAAAATGGTAAAAAATGATTTTTACGATGTAGCGATTTTATATTTAACCTCGTTCGGTGTGTACTATTTCCTAAGCATATATTAATTAAAATTAAAAAACACTATCATGGTTTGCCTTGTTATTTACGCATTGGGTTGTTTCAATACATGAATAACACCCCATTATTTAGCTAGAGTATGGCACCAAATGGTGAAAATGAATTTTGTGACTAAAATTTTCTAAATTTAATCTTTTTCTTGTGCTATCAAGTAATATATGTACCAGTTGTGACTTATATAGGTAGTGTTTACCATTATTTTTATTTGTATGAAAAAATAACCTTGCAACAATGCACCAATCTCTATTAAGCATCGTGATCCTTCGATTCAAATAAATGCACCAAATCCAGTATAATATAATAATCACGTCGCAATTTTTAAATTAAAAAGCCCATAATGGTGCATTACATTTTTTATACAGCTGTGTTTGTGGGTATTGGTGTAGCACCGAGGTGTGATGAGAGTATAACACCGGACTAGAAAAATAAATTTTACGATCGACATTTTTTTAAATTTAACCCTTTCCCGTGCTATCAAGTAGTATATGCACGTGTGCAAATGTGTACTTAACACATTGTTATTTTTTTATATAAAATATAATTCTACTCATGGTGGATCGTATGTTATTAAGCACCTGAGTCCATATAGGCATAGTAGCGTCATTGGTGTATTAGTTTATTATAGACACATCATTAAAAAAAATCCACTAAAACATCCACCCACGCAACTTCGCTAGTTACTCTTGCTATAAAAAGTATTTTTGGGCTATTTTTTTATAGGGGCTTCTACAAAAATCTCGCTAGAGGGTATTTTTCCTCGTAGTGTGCTACGATACCACTAATATGGATCTTTGGAGGACATGAGACTTAAATATTGACACAAGAGTAAAAAATTAAACTTCCACATGATCGTGTGATCCCTAGAACTACAATCGCGATCTTGACACGTTTACTATAAAGTTCTCATGAGATCTAATGTAATTAAATCTATTCTGATCCAATTTTTTTAATAAAAAAATACTTCACAAATGGAAAATAAATATGTCATAATGCTTAAGAGAAATATTGCGAACAATATAATAGTAATAACTCAAAATATGACATGATGCGTAAAAGAGATATTGTATGAAAAAACATTAGAATAAGAACTCAATGCTTAAAAAGAAATATTATAGAAAAATAACACAAGAGGAAATAAAATGTTTATTGAAATGGGTAATGTCCTATGAGCCTACGCTATGAGAAAAGGATGATTTACTCCATGGTGAAGTTCTCATATTTATACTTTTATAGGTATATTTCACCGAGAGTCATGCTTCTTGTATATTTCAAATACCTTGGGTAAATACCACGGTTTACAAAAAATCCATGGGTGAATACCATGAGAATATATAATAAATTCACGACACCATACATGAAATATAATAAATTATGATCCCATGTAAATAAACATGTTTTACAAAAATCCATCGTGTAGAAAATAACTCGAAATTTGCAGCTTAATGAATTCATATTGAAAACAAAGGGACACAAATTTCTTCTACTCAATTTGCATAAAAGAAAACATATCAATAAAAAAACACATGAAATAACATGCAATCATTTAATCACAATGAACACCCTATTTTTTATCGGGGAACCCAACTCGGAAAAAACCTCTCCTCTATTTGTATTATATCATATGAGAAAAAAAATGATCTATTACAATGACAAATTCAATCCTTGAAGCTCAACCCTGAACTGGCATGCTAATCTTCTCTTGAGTATGCTTTTAGCTAATACTTAGCCAAAATAGGCCTCCTACTTCCTCCTATTTTCTTATGCAATCCCAAGAGAATCCACTGCCACATGCAAACTCTATACACTCACTAGTATACAATAGCATCTTTTCCCTCCACTCAACTAGGCAATTCAAATCGAGTGCATGACTAGGGCTATTTTTTAGTAAATTGACTAGTTAACGAGAGAGATCAATGAGTTAACAAGCAAATATAACTACTAAAAGCCCGAACTCATACTAACTCTATTTGTGACTAGAGCTTAGATAAATGAGTGTCACTAACTATAACTCTACTATATTGCTAGACTCCTAGCAATTAACTCATGCACAACTCTACTTTATTTCCCATAAACTTGAATTCACCGAATTAACTTAGTGACTTTTCCATGCCACTTCTATTAACTTTAATCGAAGTCATCCTACCGTATGTGGAAATTCGAATTTCCCCCATTTGACTATGGAACAAGTCAAAGGAAGTCTTTTCTTGCTACAAATTAACACTCCCTCTTAGCAAGAAAAAGGGTTTTCTCACAACATCAATCCTCCTCCTCTATAGAAATGTACTATTACACAACTAATATTCCCTCTCATTGTTTTTGTTTCTATGACAACAACTACAACTAAGAGCATCCAAAATATCTAAATCAATTGTGTCTCCGAGCTGCAATTATCTTCTTAGTCTCTTACTACTATTGAGCCTCTACATTGTCATCGAGATCCGACTAAATCAACCGACACCCGATCCTTCTACTACTAAACATTATGGGCCCCACGTACTCAGAGGGTTAATGATCCATGAGAATAGTATTTTTAACGGGTTGTTGTTTCTCTCTATGGACCATGCCCAAAACTTTGCAACTCCGAGAGGAAGGCTCTACATCGCCCCCACCTCACTCCTGGAGGTAAAACTACATACATGGATAAATATACCTCTTTGCTTTGTGATATTTTTAACTCACACACTAATATGTTTTACTTGTCCAGTGAAACATGCTTTAGATAAGTTTTTCCTTTAGTAAACACCACTATCATATGATTTGTCCTCAAGTACATCTATAGAAACTATTTTTTTCTTTTAGACTAGTGCACACACATTAAATTATTTTTAGGTGAATATGAGAGATTGACTCCCTCTTAAAGGTGAAATTTCAAATCCCTTTGGTATTATATCTTCCATCATCTCTAATTTCTATGTGTAACCGTATGTCCTTCTCCTCTGAGTCGTTGAAGAACTCCTTATTTCTTGTTATATAAAATGAAGCATTGGAATCTAAGTACTATAAACTCGCCCTCATATAATACTTACCATGCATGCAATGAGGGTCAAAGCCAATTTCGAATTGCAGATGTGAGGAGCATCACCCTCCTTCTCCTCCCCTGTAGGCATATTCCCAAATTTCCTTTTGGGGATACTTGGTTACATAGTGTCTCATATTCATGGCGGTGAAAATATTTAATTTTGTTGAGGTCCTTCTTCTAGCCCTAGTTCTTGTTGGACTCTACCTTGCCTTGGGCCTTCTTTCCCTTTGATTTATTTCCTTTCGCCAAGGAAATTTTCTTTCTTCCTCCCTCGGGCCTGGATGTGACATCATCTCTAGGGTTTCTTCTAATCTCCTCCTACATGAAATAAAACCAAAGTCTCTCCTGAATATGATAGTTTGTCTCTTCCATTAATCGAATCCTAATAGATTATGTGCAAAATTTTTGGAAGGCCAAGGAATGTTAAGCTCACAAGTTTAGATGATGGCACATTTTCTCCTACTCCTCCCAAGTTCATCTCGAACCCTAATCGAATCTAAATAGGTGTTGTGGAATGGTTTCATTTTTTTGCATTCAAATGGTCTTGAGTTTATCTCTTAATGCAAATTTCTCGGCACCACCCACTACTTTGGAATAGATATATGAGAGTTTTCCACGTTACAAAAGGAGTCTCATTTCCATGCAAGTTCAAAACCACATGATCTCTCGACGGCCTCCCTGCAATAATCTGTTTTTCTTCTAGTGTGAAAGTGCTTGTGCATCGCATATTGTTAGTTTTGGAATATTTGTTTGTGTATATTATTATACTCCACTGTCATCCAAGATAGCTTCCATCATATCTTTCCAAGCACAAAAAACTAAGTTACCTCCAATGCATACTCAGGGACTCAATTCATTAATGACATTTATCCTACACTTCAAATAATCTACACCAAAAAACTCCACAAATTGAAATTTCTCTGAGAGAAGGTCTAGAACAAGGTTTCTATGTAGTCTTCCGTAACTCTTACACCATGTATAAATAGCTCAAAATTTATGAACTGCTATTGAATTGAGACTGAAAACAATAGACACAAATTTATTATACTCAATATGTGGAAAGGAAAACATATAATAGAAACACATACAATATCATGAAACAATTCAATCACAATGAACACTGTATTTTTACCAAGGAACCCAACTCGGGAAAAAAATCCCTCCTCTATTTTCATTATATCATATGAGAAAAAAAAGGATTTATTACAATAACAACTTCAATTTTTGAATCTCAACCTTCTCTATAATATTGATCTCCTCTCCCAAGTTTACTCTAGCCAATACTTAGCCAAAATAAGCCTCCTACTTCCTCTCTATTTTCCTTTTGAAATTCCTTCTCCTAAATAATAGGAATAGCTCTGCTTTCTCGCACAATCAATAGAATTCCCTCACGTGCTACATGCAAAAATCTGTACACTCACTAATATACAACAATAAATATAATTATTCCTTTTCCTCCATTCAAATAGGAAATTCAAATTGCATGTATGACTAGGGACGTTTTGTAGTAAATTGCTCAGTTAACCGAGAGATTAGTGAGTTAAAAACACTTACAACTACTCAACCGAACTCCTACCGACTCTATTCATGACTAGAGCTTAAATAACTAAGTTTCACTAACCATAACTCCATTAGATTGCTAGATCTTAGGGATCAACCCATGCACAACTCTACTTTTTGCCCATAAAATCGAATTGGCCGACCTCTGCGAATTGCAAGTCAAGTCATCGTTGATGTGGAAATTCAAATTTCTCCATTTCGACTAAGGTACAAGTCAAATGAAGCATTTTCTTTCTACAAATTAACATATGGGTAAGTATCATAAGTACGATGGTAAAATAGAAATCATCGTACGATTAGATTCTGACTTAAATATTATGATTTTATTTTGTTTAATGTCATGCATTATCCCATGGTTTTAACAACTATTCATAAAGAAACAATTATTAACAATGGCAATTATTTTTCCTCGTGGATCAATATGTTTTTTGTAATAACTCTTGCTTTAGATCAACCAATTGAGACCGACACTATCCATTTGAAGCATATTACAACGTAATATCTTGTTCCATTAAACATTTTTTCATTGTAAATAATACCATGAGATATGAAATTCATGGGCTTGTAAACCACCATAAAAATGTTGATCAATCATCAGATGGAGTCTAGGGTTTTTCTGGGACTACTCTATGACCAGAGTTAAGATTAACCCTAATTTAAACTTGAACTAGTACACGCACATACCCCTAATTACAACTATATGTCCATTTACTTGTGATAAATTTCAACTCCATTAAAATAAAGATTATAACTTATTTTTGAGTATGGGATGTTATGAAACATCAACCCACTTCCTTATCAACAACCCTCCTCTAAATACAATGAACCTAAAAAAATAATTCGTTAACCAAGCACTTATTTATATACTACCATATGTGTGCTTCAACTTATGCTACACCTTCATCCATTCTATGCCTAAGGAAATTATGCAAGAGAATAATCTACCAAATATATTTAATATTGTCCCTCCCTACTCCAAATATAGTGAGTCAAAGTACTCATTCACTAAGTGCTTCTTCATCAATCTTGGTTTTAGAACTACTCATCACTCTCCTTATACAAACATCACCATTGTGTTGTTTATAGCTCAAAAATAGGATTACTACAATCCCAAAATAAACCACCTTTCTATATATAAAAAAATGAGCCAAAATCTTAGTAGCAAAGGTGCACTCCTAAAAGCCAATAATACAAATATGATACTACATGTTAAAACTAAGAGAGAGAAAATAAGACGAAATAGAAAAAAAGAAACATAACAAGTACACAAATCTAATAATTATCCTAAAAGCATAGAAAACCATCACTTACACACACACACACACATATATATATAACTTTAGCTAAAGATGCCAACTAGAACAATAATGATCACTTGTTATCTCTTATAATACAATTTTTTCAATCAATTAAATAGATTTCATGATATGTAGTACCATAGGTTACCAAAACCACCGTCTTGTAAATCGCAACATATAAATCTATTGATCAATAATTGCTAAAAAAATATACTTAATAAAAAATATCAAAATTAATTCAATCAAATTTAGTTTTCAAAAATATTAAATAATTTTCTGTTTTTAATATTCTTAAAATCATAAATATGTTCAATGCATTTGTTCAATGCAACATCCATTATATATCCAAACCCATAATAAAATTGATTATTTGATGTATGCATTAATGTAGAACCAATAATTTCATAAACCAATTATCTCTTGTAGCCTCCGTGCATTTCCTTTGTAGAAAAATAATCACAAACATTTAAAAAAATATAGTGTTTTACATTACATTGCGTTCTACTAAAGAATAAAAATAACATTGTTATAAAAGTAGAGTTACGTTTATAAACTTGCCCTAGATCCATCTTAACTCGGATCTATTAAGCTGCCGAGAGGAACAACTCTCTAGGTGGCAAACCTCTTTTTTTGAGTGCAAAACTTGAGAAAAGGTTTGCAGCTCGAGAGATTTGATCCCTCTCGGCGCTTAATAGATCCAGAGTTAAGATGGATCTAGGCTGGTTTCAGTCATGTGTGGCCAAGGAAAATCTATCGAAAATATGATTAATTTTATCAATAATATGCAAATACAGATAATATAAATATAATAATTTTATATATGCCAAATATGTATTTATGTGGTCGTTTTAATTTTAAAATTTTCTTAGTTACCTCAGTTTTTTGAG
This sequence comes from Pinus albicaulis, assembly GCA_034641835.2. Taxonomy (NCBI): domain Eukaryota; kingdom Viridiplantae; phylum Streptophyta; class Pinopsida; order Pinales; family Pinaceae; genus Pinus; species Pinus albicaulis. Next base: position 573,077,915 of record CM076569.1, read on the forward strand.
ATGATAAATATTGTTAATAACTTTAATGATGGAATATTTTTTTTGAATGCAAAGTGACAATGTAATAGTGTTGAATGATAGAAAATGAAAATAATAAGAGTGTAGTCAATTACAAAAAGTCTTCATTGTGATCAATCTCAAATTATTTTCTTTTACTATTCTTATTGTCACCCTCGTTAGTTTTGTCATCTTTTCATATCGATTATATGAAAAGGAAATTTGAAATAATAAACCATTTAAATATTTAGCTTGAACTATTGTACTAAACATCACACATTGTCTATCTTGATCTTCAATATTAATCGGTTGATTTACTATAACACAAATATTAATGTACATTGTTAATAATTTTTTGTGTTGGCACTGAAATCAATGCACAATCTTAATCCAATCACTTTAAAATTAATGTACCATGAATGTACATCCAATTACATAAAATTAGAAATCAACGTCTACACTGAAATCAATGCACCTAATGAAAACAATCAAATAAGATTACAAAACGACATCTACACTGAGATCAATGCATCTAATGCAGGTAGTCAAATAAGATTAGAAATCAACATCTATATTGAAATCAATGGATCTAGTGCAAGTAATAAAATAATATTAGAAACCAACATCTACACTGATATCAATGCATCTAGTCCAAGCAATCAAATAGGATTATAAATCGCCATCTACTTCCCTCTCTCCCCCCTCGAACTACATCTCTCTTTTCCTCCATCTATCCACTCTCTCACATCCTCCCTCTTCCTTCCTCTCTCTCCATTTCTTTCCCACATATATATTTCCCTCTCTCTTCACCCTCCAACTATGTTACTCTCTCTCTCTCTCTCTCTCTCTCTCTCTCTCACACACACACACACACAACATCTACACTAAAATCAATGCATATAGTGCAAGAAAAATAGGATTAGAAATCATCATCCACACTGAAATCAATGCATCGAGTTCAAGAAATCAACTTCCCCCTCTCCCCCCTCCAACTACATCTCTCTTTCCCTCCATCTCTCCTCCTCTACACTGAAATCAACATCTACACTGAAATTAATGCGTCTAGTGAAAGCAATCAAATAGGATTATAAATAACCATCTACTTCCCTATCTCCCCCCTCGAACTACATCTCCCTTTCTCTCCATCTCTCCACTATCTCACATCCTCCCTCTTCCTTCCTCTCTCTCCATTTATTTCCCACATATATATCTCCCTCTCTCTTCAACCTCCAACTATGTTACTATATCCCTCCCTCTCCCCTTCTCTCCATATCTCCTTCTTTATCTCTTTATCTCACCACAAAACATAGACACACTCACTCCATATCTCCCTTGACACTTCATCTCTCTCTCCACTTCTTACTCTCTATGTAATCCTTCTTCCCTCCCTCTCTTCCCCTCCAACTCCATCTCTCCTTCTATCTCCCTCCCTCTCTCCTCCTCTCTCTCATCCTTCCTCCCTCTCCCCTCTCTCTCTCTCTCTCTTTCTTTGCCCTCCAATTTTCTCTCTTCCCCCATAACTCTCTTCCTCTCTCTCATGTCCTCTCTCTTGTCCTTCCTCTCCTACCTTCCTCTATCTTTTCCTCTCTCTCTCTCTTTGAAATCCAATTATCTCTCTCTCTCTCTCTCTTTTCCTTCCAATCCTCTTTCCTCCCCCAACACACACACACACACACACTTTGTATCTCTCTCAACATATACACTAAAATCAATGCATATATTGCAAGAAAAATAGGATTAGAAATCACCATCCACACTGAAATCAATGCATCAAGTGCAAGAAAACATATTCCCTCTCTCCCCCTTCCAACTCCATTTCTCTTTCCCTCCCTCTCTCCACTCTCTCACATTTTCTCTCTCTTCCTTCCCCTTTATCCCTTTCTCTCCCACATATCTCTCTCTCTATATCTCCCTCTCTCCCTCTCTCTTCACCCTCCAAATATGTTACTATATCCCTCCCTCTCTCATTCTCCCCCCATTCCCTCTATCTCTCCTTATTTTTCTCTTTATCTCACCCCCAAACATACACATACTCCTCTATTTCTCCCTTGTCACCCCCCCTCTCTCTCCACTTCTCGCTCCTATGTAAATACATTACTCTGGATCCATAGTTTGATATTATTTGTATTTACACTGAAATCAATGCATCTAGTGCAAGTAAGAAAATAAGATTAGAAACCAACATGTACACTAAAATCAATGCATCTAGTGCAAGTAATCAAATAGGATTAGAAATCACCATATCAATGTACATTGTTAATAATTTTGTGTGCTTACACTGAAATCAATGCACAATCTTAATCCAATCACTTTAAAATTAATGTACCATCAATGTACATCCAATTACATAAAATCAGAAATCAACGTCTACACTGAAATCAATGCACCTAATACAAACAATCAAATAAGATTACAAAACAAAATCTACACTGAGATCAATGCATTTGATGCAGGTAATCAAATAAGATTAGAAATCAACATCTATATTGAAATCAATGCATCTAGTGCAAGTAATAAAATAATATTAGAACCCAACATCTACACTGATATCAATGCATCTAGTGCAAGCAATAAAATAGGATTATAAATCACCATCTACTTCCCTATCTCCCCCCTCGAACTACATCTCTCTTTCATACATCCTCTCTCTCTTCCTTCCCCTCTATCCCTTTCTCTTTCCCTCCTTCTCTCCACTCTCTCACTTCCTCTCTCTCCTCTCTCTATCTCTCTCTCTTTCTTTGCCCTCCAATTTTCTCTCTTCCCCCATAACTCTCTTCCTCTCTCTCATGTCCTCTCTCTTGTCCTTCCTCTCCCACCTTCCTCTATCTTTTCCTCTCTCTCTCTCTTTGCAATCCAATTATCTCTCTCTCTCTCTCTCTTTTCCTTCCAATCCTCTTTTCCCCCCTAACACACACACACACACTCTCTCTCTCTCAACATATACACTAAAATAAATGCATATAGTGCAAGAAAAATAGGATTAGAAATCACCATCCACACTAAAATCAATGCATCGAGTGCAAGAAATCATCTTCCCTCTCTCCCCCCTCCAACTCCATATCCCTTTCCCTCCACTCTCTCACATCCTCTCTCACTTACTTCCCCTCTATCCCTTTCTCTCCCACATCTGTCTCTCTCTCTCTCCCTCTCTTCAACCTCCAACTATGTTAGTATATCCCTCCCTCTCTCATTCTCGCCCCATTCCCCACATCTCTCCTTATTTTTCTCTTTATCTCACCCCCAAACATACACACACTCCTCTATTTATCCCTTGTCACTCCCTCTCTCTCTCTCCACTTCTCGCTCCCTATGTAAATACATTACTCTAGATCCAGAGTTTGATATTATTTGTATTTACACTGAAATCAATGCATCTAGTGCATGTAAGAAAATAAGATTAGAAACCAACATCTACACTGATATCAATGCATTTAGTGCAAGCAATCAAATAGGATTAGAAATCACCATATAAAAAGTTTGCATTACTCTTGATCTATCAAAATTTACATTAGAAATCATCATCCATACTGAAATCAATGCATAAGTGCAAGAAATCATCTTCCCTCTCTCCCCCCTCCAAGTCCATCTCTCTTTCCCTCCCTCTCCACTCTCTCACATCCTCTCTCCCTTACTTCCCCTCTATCCCTTTCTCTTCCACATCTATCTCTCTCTCTCTATCTCCCTCTCTCTCCCTCTCTTCACCCTCCAACTATGTTACTATATCCCTGCCTCTCTCCTTCTCCCCCCATTCCCTCCATCTCGCCTTATTTTTCTCTTTATCTCACCCCCAAACATACACATACTCTCTCTATTTCTCCCTTGTCACTCCCTCTCTCTCTCCACTTCTCGCTCTCTCTGTGTATTTCTTCTTCCCTCCCTCTCTCACCCTCCAATTTGATCTCTATATCCTTCCCTCTCTCCTCCTCTCTCTCTTCCTTCCTCTCCTACCTCCCTCTCTCTTCCCCCATCTCTCTTCTCTCTCCCTCTCTCTCTTTTCCCTCCAATATAAAATGGAAGAGAAATAGAAAAGTATGGTATTTGGCCCACTGTGTTAAATTTATATATGTAGGGAGAGAAGTGATTTTTCAATAGGGCCGAAATTAGATTAATTAGATTAATTTTAAATGTTAAATATTAAAAATTATTTTTACATTTACGTTTACATGTTTATTGTTATTTGGCCCATGGTATTTAGCTGAGGATTCACCTAAATAAAACCACTTTTTGAGTGTTCCTAAATATAAATAGGATTATGGAGTAAATATAAAAAGGCATTTTATTTATTTACCATACCTATGGTTTATTTATATTCTATTTATTTACCATACCTCTTTTATAAATATGGTATTTGGCCCATGGTATTCAACCCATGGTATTAAAGTGGTACATTTCTATACACTCGGACATATAAAAAGTTTACATTAATTAAATTTAATAATATTAATATTATAATATAATAATGTGAATATTAGAATTAATAATAATATTAATATTAATATTAGGGTTAATAATGTTTTTTTTGGCATGTATTAATAATAATTTGGCCCATGGTATTTAGCTCAGGATTCACCTAAATAAAACCACCTTTTGGTGTTCATAAATATAAATAGGATTATGGAGTAAAAATAAAAAGAATTTTTATTTATTTACCATATATATGGTTTAGTTATATTTTATTTATTTACCATACCTCTTTTATAAATATGGTCTTTGGCCCATGGTATTCTGGTATTAAAGTGGTAAATATATCAAAAATTTACATTACTCACATGACATCTACACATCTATATACACTCTGACATATAAAAATTTTACATTACACACATTACATCTACACATCTCTATATATTGGGCCCGACATATCAAAAGCTATACACTGGGGTGTAGAGCGCCTCTCGGCGCAATTACACACATTACATCTACACATCTCTATATATTGGGCCCGACATATCAAAATTTTACATTACACACATTACATCTACACATCTCTATATATTGGGCCGACATTTACATTACACACCTTACATCTACACATCCCTATATACTGGGCTGTAGAGCACCTCTCGGCGCAATAAATAAATTGTTTTATTATCTTTATAGAAGAAAATCAAATTATAAAAATTATACTCTTTCACATAAGTATTCAATTTTCTACTTCATTTTTACTTGTTATTATTTCTATTTTTAAATACTTTAAATATTAATAACAAAGTCTTTATACAAATTAATTCATTTCCTACATTTCACATTTCCTATATACCAAATTAACAAGAGTATTCACATTTCATTGTAAAATTTTAAATTAATTCCCTTCGTTTTATTTTTAACACTTTACCATTACCTCCTAAATATTTAAAGTGCAGCCACCATGAGATTAAAAATTAACAAAATAATTTAAAAATTAACCAATATTCATTTGAATAAAAATAAACATGTATTGATCTACAATATTTCGAAATTAAACAATATTTCCCCGTCAACAAGCATAAGCTTACCTAATTCAAATAACAATATAAATATTTTTTTTCCAAATCAATTTGCAATACGAAAAGAATGAGAAAAGATTATTGGCTCCACAAATGGAATTTCAAAATGTATTCATTGTTGATGGGTGTCGAGGAATTCACGCATAAAATTTCAAACTTAATTGAGGGCAGACATGGAATTCCGTGTACATAGTACATACCAATAGAGGAGACGATCAATGCACCATGAGATTGAAATCTTATACCAATAATATAACGAGTTTGTTGAATATAACTAGTATAGATTGACCTTGAGTTTGTTGAATATAATTAGTATTGATTGACTTTAAATATGGATGTTATTTGTACTAGTATAGGTTTATTTTAAGTGTGAATTTAATATAGATTGAAAAAATTAGATTTTTTAGATTTAATTTTTTTAGAGTGCAAAATTTATTTTTTAATGCTATATAGAGTACGTAATTTATTTGTCAGTATAAAAAAATATTTGTTGGATTTTCAAAAAAACATCTAATTAAAAAAAATCAAACTATAAAATACTAAAATTGTCTTCAAAAATTTTGATAAAAAAAACTTATTTTTTCAATAATTTATGTGATATATACATAAATTTTTTAAAACAATATATAATATATACATAGTTTGATATTAAAATATTTTGCACAACATTTGCATCAAAACATTTTATTTTATTAGTGCATATTAAAATGATTTTTTTAGTTACTAATATAGTTTTAAGTATAAGTCATAATTCATATTAAAATATTTTATTGATAGTTCATATTGAAAATTTTATTATATAAAACATTAACATATTTTATTTTAACATCTTTTTTATATATAGCTATATATGAAGTTGAGATTCACATAAATTAGTTAAAATGGATCTTCAAATACCCTATTTAAGACTCATGTTGAAATATTTTTGAAAAGCATAAAGTTTAAACATCTTACTAACACATTTTTTTACTTAGAATTAATTATTTTAAATGAAATTATATTATGTCATATGAGCAACTCACCAAACATGCATAGAATTTTATTTTATTTTATTTTATTATAATTAATCATGTTTTTCTATTTATAGAATATTTTACTTTCATTTTAAGAGACATATGTCAACTCCTAATTAAGCACAAAGTAAATTACACATATTAAATTATATAGTTTGAGTGGGTCTAATGGTTAAGAGCATGTGTGTTTCCTCCTAAAAGGTTACAGGTTCAAAACCAGAGAGAGTAGAGTATGTATGCTTTTCTAGACTTAATACTTGAACAACTACTTGGAGGTGGGTCTCTTGTCCCACAAACAATAAGGTCTCATAAGAAAATTTGATATCTAGCTTAACCAATCATAACTTTAAAATTTGATAATAATAATAATATTAAATTGTAGAATAAACATTTATACTCAAAACTTTTAATATATAAAATATATAGTATCATATTATTATTATGTTATTTCATTAGAATTATAACTTATAACTCGTAAATAATAATTTAAGTTAATTCCAAAACTCTCAACCTAGGTTACATTTTAGTTTTATTGCAATTATTTTTCATCCACATTTAGAAGAAGAGAAGTTGCCAAAAAAACATATAGGTAACCATGGGAGCCATCTATTAGCAAGTGAGTCAGTCTTCAAATAATGGAGCCTTGCTAATCAGTTTTCCAATAGGGGAGCCAATTCAACATTCAACTGCCATAATATACATGTCAAAGGTGTTTTTTCTTGGTTGAATAGGTTTTTGTTGTTGGAGTTGATTTGTAAGTAGTTTTATGTTTAAATCTTTAGAGGTGTCATTCATAAGTTTGTAGTGTAAAAGTATATAGTTAATATGAATGTAAGTTTCATTCTCAACTTTTGCTTCTGGAGTTTTGGTGTTTGGAATCTATTTACAAATAATCCCTTCAAATCTCTAGAAAGGTCACTCATACACTCTTAGTGTAGAAAAGTATAAGTAATATGAATACAAATGCAAATCTTATGATCAACTCTAGCCTCTTGAATTTTGCTATTTAAAATTCATTTGTAAATAATCTCGTCCATATTCAAATTTTTTGAAAAGTCACTCATACACCCCTCGTATAAAAAGATACAAACAATATGAATGCAAATCCCCATCCTACTACTAGAATTTTTGGTATTTGAAATTTGAATCGATTTTCAAATACTCCAAACTCCACACCTATTCTATATCAAACTAAAACACATTTTATTAAAATAATAAAAAGTAGGAATTTAATGCACTAAAACGAAGAAAAAACTCCAAAGCTCTCGGACAACACCAATTCTGACGCGTTTATTGGCAAGTCAATCAGTCTTCCATTTAAAATTTCTAACTTGTCAGGAGCAATTCAGTCCGTCTCGGAGCCGCCAGTGTGGACTAGGAGAAGCTGACGAGTAGAACTGGTTACTAGAATAGTCTAGTCTAATCATGGACCAAGATACACGGTCAAGTGAATCAATCTTGAAACCTGTTTTGTGTAGCGTCAATTAACCGTAGAAATTAGAACCATTTTTGGTGAGAAACTCCACCCGGTGATATGAGTATGATAATTATTCAAAGTGTAGTATAGAATCATGGCTATTTTCTACCTAGGATATATGAATTGTTAGATGTGTTGATAAAAAATTGTTGAGATGAAATATTAACCAGTACAATCACATTTAATAATGTGGTTGATATATGTTGATAAACGTATATAAAATAGCTTTACAATCATATTCAGCAATGTGGTTGATATATAGAGATAGGCCGACCCATCATATGTATTTTACCAAAATAAATATTATATATTTATGAATATAATTACCAATATATTTTACATATTTACTTATAATATATTAACAATATTAATTATATGCATACTATATATATAAATACAATATATTATAATATATAATATTATATTATTCAATAGTAAAATATATAATAAAAATATATTATTAAATTATTTCAATATATTGTATTTCACCACAATAAATATTATATATTTATGAATATAATTACCAATATATTTTACATATTTGCTTATACTATATTAACAACATTATATATATATATATATATATATATATATATATATATATATTATTGTAAAATATATAATAAAAATATATTATTAAATGATTTCAATATATTAACAGTTTTAACTCAAACTATAATATAATTCAAAAATAACATAATAATAATATTTTATTAATATAAGTGTATGTTTCTTACCAATATTCCAAGGGATTATTAATATTTTAAACAAAATGAACTAATAAACCCAAGGGTTTAATATTATAAACCTAACTAATTGGTGAAGCAAAGAATAAAAATTAATATTATAAATCAAGAAATAAAAAAACCCTAAGAATAAATAATTTAATCTGAAGATATTAAAAAGCCCTAAGAAATAATATTTAAAACCAAAAGCATAAGAAAGTAATAAAACATAAGAATTAATATATTAAACTTAAGAGATTAATAAAGTATATGAAATAATATTTAAAACCCCAAAACCTAAAAAATTAATAAACCCTAACAATTAATATTTTAAACTCGAGAGATTAATAAACCCAATAGATTATTAATAATACAAACAAAAAGAAGTAATAAACCCAAGGTTTAAATATTATAAATCAAAGGAATTGATGAATCCAAGGGATAAATATTAAAAACATAAGGGATCAATAAAGCCAAGGGATCAATATTAAAAACACAAAAAATTAATAAACCCTAAGAATTGATATTTTAAACTTAAAAACCTAATAAATTAATAAACCATAAGAATCAATATTTTAAACTTAAGATATTAATAAACCAACGGGATTATTAACATTATAAACCAAAAGAATTAATAAACCCAAGGGTTTAATATTATAAACCAAAGAAATCAGCTAACCCAAGGGGTAAATATTATAAATCTAAGGGATCAATAAGAACAATGGATCAATATTAAAAACAATAGAGATTAATAAACCCTGAGAATTAATATTTTAAAAATGAGAGATTAATAAACCCAAAGAGTTATTAATAGTATAAACCAAAAGAATTAATAAACCCAAGAGTTTAATATTATAAACCAAAGGAATCAGTGAAATAAAAAGATAAATATTAAAAACTTAAAAGATCAATAAGGAAAATGGATCAATATTAAAAACAATAGAGATTAATAAAACCTAATAATTAATATTTTAAACAAAAAAAACCTAAAAAATTAATAAAGCTTAAGAAATAATATTTTAAACTCAATAGATTAATAAATCCAAGAGATTATTAATATTATAAAACAAAATAATATAATATATTAGAATATGTAATATTATATTATTCAATAATAAAATATGTAATAAAAATAGAAAGTATTTTAATATATTAATAGTTTTAACTCAAACTATAATATAATTCAAAAATAACATAATAAAAATATTTTATTAATATTTATAATAAGTGTATATCTCTTACCAATAACCCAAGAGATTATTAATATTTTAATAATACAAACTAAAACGCTTAATAAACTCAAGGTTTAAATATTATAAATCAAAGGAATTGGTGAATCTAAAGGATAAATATTAAAAATATAAGAGATCAATAAAGCCAATGGATCAATATTAAAAACACAAGAGATTAATAAACCCTAAGAATTGATATTTTAAACTAAAAAAACTAATAAATTAATAAATCATAAGAATCAATATTTTAAACTTAAGATATTAATAAACGAACCAGATTATTAACATTATAAACCAAAAGAAAATATTATAAACTTATGGTATCAATATTAAAAACAATAGAGATTAATAAAACCTAAGAATTAATATTTTAAAGTCAAGAGATTAATAAACCCAAGGAGTGATTAACATTATAAATCAAAAGAACTAATAACCCCAAGAGTTTAATATTATAAACCCCAAAGGAATCGGTAAACCCAAGGGATAAATATTAAAAACTTAAAGGATCAATAAAACCAAAAGATTAATATTAAAAACAATAGAGATTAATAAAACCTAAAAATTAATATTTTAAACTCAAAAACTTAAGAAATTAATAAAGCCTAAAAAATAATATTTTAAACTCAATAAATTAATAAACCCAAAAGATTATTAATATTATAAAACAAAAGAATATAATATATATTAGAATATGTAATATTATATTATTCAATAGTAAAATATATAATAAAAATATATTCTTAAATTATTTCAATATATTAATAGTTTTAACTCAAACTATAATATAATTCAAAAATAACATAATAATAATATTTTATTAATATTTATAATAAGTATATATCTCTTACCAATATCTCAAGAGATTATTAATATTTAAAATAATAATAAAAAACTAATAAACCCAAGGGTTTAATATTATAAACCCAATTAATTGGTGAAGAAAAAGATAAATATTAATATTATAAACCAAGAAATAAAAAAACTGTAAGAATAAATAATTTAATCTAAAGAGACTAAAAACCCTATGAAATAATATTTAAAACCCAAAAGCCTAAGAAAGTAATAAACCCTAATGATTAAAATATTAAACTCAAGAGATTAATAAAGCATATGAAATAATATTTAAAACACAAAAACCTAAGAAATTAATAAACCCTAACAATTAATATTTTAAATTCAAGAGATTATTAATAATACAAACCAAAAGAAGTAATAAGCTCAGGGTTTAAATATTATAAACCAAAGGAACTGGTGAACTCAATGGATAAATATTATAAACATAAGGGATCAATAAGGCCAAAGGATCAATATTAAAAACACAAGAGATTAATAAAATCTAAGAATTAATATTTTAAACTAAAAAACCTAATAAATTAATAAACCATAAGAATAAATATTTTAAATTTAAGATATTAATAAACCAAGGGGATTATTAACATTATAAACCAAAAGAACTAATAAACCCAACATTTTAATATTATAAACCAAAGAAATAGCCGAATCAAAAAGATAAATATTATAAATCTAAGGGATTAATAAGGACAAGGGATCAATATTAAAAATAATAGAGATTAATAAACCCTAAGATTTAATATTTTAAACTCAAAAGATTAATAAACCCAAAGAGTGATTAACATTATAAATCAAAAGAACCAATAAACCCAAGGGTTTAATATTATAAATCAAAAGAATCGGTGAACCCAAGGGATAAATATTAAAACCTAAATGAGCAATAAGACCAAGAGATTAATATTAAAAACAATAGAGATTAATAAAACCTAATAATTAATATTTTAAACTCAAAGAAATTAATAAATCCTAAGAAATAATATTTTAAATTCAATATATTAATAAACTCAAGGGATTATTAATATTATAAAACAAAATAACTAGTAAACTTAAGGGTTTAATATTATAAACCAAAGGAATTGGGGAGTCCAATGAAAAATATTGAAAACCTAAGAACTCAATACGGCCAACGGAACAATATTAAAAACACAAGAGATTAATAAACCCTAAGAATTAATATTTGAAACTCAAAAACTTAAAAAATTAATAAACTCTAAGAACTAATACTTTTAATTCAAGAGATTAATAAACTCAATGGATTATTAATGTTGTAAACCAAAATAAGTAATATTATAAACCAAAGAAATTATTAAAATTATAAAAGTAAGTAACAAATAAACACAAGCATTTAATATTATAAACCCAATGGAAAAATGTTATAAACTTAACGAATAAATATTAGTATTATAAACCAAGAAACTAATAAACCCTAAGAATTAATATTTTAAACTCAAGAGATTAATATACCTTAAGAATTAATAGTTTAAACCCAAAACCTAAAAATTTAATAAACCATAATATTAATATTTTAAACTCAAGAAATTAATAAACCCAAGAGATTATTAATAATACAAACGAAAAGAAATAATAAACTCAAAAATGTAATATTATAGAACCAGTTTTGGCGAGAAACTCTACCGAATATTATGAGTATGATAATTATTCAAAATGTAGTATAGAATCATAGCTATTTCCTACGCATAATAATGACAAGATATACGAATTGTTAGATGTGTTGATAAAAAATTGTTGAGATGAAATATTAATTACAAGTCATTTTTAATTTATTCAACTAAAATCTATCATGTACCAAAAATAAATAAATAATAATAATTAAATTGATGTCACACATTTCCATTAAATATGGATATTAATTTCTATTACTTGACAATTAATAATTTGTATAACATCTCTGTATTGGACGGATCAATGGTAATAATAATAAAAAAAAATATTGCAAAAAGATATAATTACATTAATGTAAACTGTTATAATCATTAAGTTACAACAATTAGCAATTTCTGTTTCAATAATTTAACCTATTTATATATAATATATACTTTTCGTAACTAACAGAAAATAAAAATTATCATAGAACATTCAATCATAGTTATCATCATCGAGAAAGTTTGTCAAATTTGAAGTTTATCCAACTTTACATTGATTTGCCAATTAATTGTCATTTTTTTCCAATTTTTTTGTATTTACTTTCCAACGGTTGATGACCCATTAGTTGACCTCCTTACCCACTACGTGGGTACTCTCTTTACCTTTGGATCATTCGATCTTGGAGAAGTTGTACGAAAGGATAAAACTCACTAAAAAGTGCAAAAGAGTGAAAGATTCCCAAAAGTTTTTCATTCCTTCAAAATTCTCAATTCAATCACACAAGAAAATATCACTAATATTATCAAAAGCATCTAATATTATGGTGCATAATAAGTTTTTTCAAGTGTAGAATTTTTTTATAATAGATTTAGATGATGCCACTTTTCTTATATTATATGATTTTCTTAAATCTTAATTTGTTAATATTCATCATCAGATACGTCATGTTTCTATACCTATCTTTATATAATTTCACTTTTTATTATCTTATCAAAAATAACTATTTTACTCATCCAAGACTTCACTTCTAATTTTTTCTCTTAATTTTCTCTGGGATCTCTTCCCATCTTCATAAATTAGCAAGAGTAAGATAGTTTAACTTTTACTAAACTCTAAATGCCGACGTTTTACTATAATTCTCTCCTTTATTTTCTCTAGATCCAAATTTTTTGAGCTTATTATTTCTTAATAATGGAAATTTCTCATGAATTTAGTATTTTCAATAAATAATTAACTTCATTGTACATTTTACCAAAAGATTTTAATCACAATTTATGGATCACAGAAGCAAAATTCCTAATAAATGTGCATTATTAAGAATCAACGTTAATTTATGATTTAATTTCTTTGTTTTAAGTGGATATTTTTTTTTAAATTAAAAAGTTTCATTTAAGGTAATCTATATGTTTGCAATAAATCTTCAATATTTTAAAGTAAGTTATTGTTTTAATTTCATTTAAGTTAAATTTGCTATTGCAATATTATAATTCCCCTCTCACTTACTATATTAAAAAAAAAACATTTTAAAGCTTAGATTATTTAGACTAGTGTTATCATTTTCTGCAAACTACATGCAAATAAATTTTCTTAGGAATATTTGTCGAATCCAATTTAAATATAATTACCTTTTATCCAAAGATAATAAGGGTTCCAAACTGACTATGCCCTTTAAAAACTATCCTGCATAATTCCATGGGTGCCACAAGTTCTTACCCTTCAAGTATCATAATTAGTTGAGGCAAACAATGTTGCAAAAATGGATATATTTGTTAACTCATATAGTTTCCCTTGTTGAGAGGCTAACAACTACTAAGGCATATTACAATCACTTAAATGTGCACCCCTTAGATGTTCCTCACGAGTGATTGAGTTTGTTGTATGCCCTTATGACATTGTGCAACTTTGGGTACAAAGGAGTCATACTTTTCAACCCAAAGCATAGTTGGGATGCTAGGAGGTGGAGATAGAAACGTTGCTCCACCCCCTCCATAACATTTATGAAATCCCAATATAGCTCCATCGCCCATATGTCAGTCACATGATAAGCATGATCCTGATTTCTACATCAACTATTTCAATTCATCTGTATGTTTCATATATATATATATATAACAAATGTTATCATCACATAATAGCATAAATTGGGTCATCAATAGTTGATGGCCTCAAACAATAATACATTTATCATATGATCAAATAAAGTGGTGAAATACACAATCCATTGACATCATAAGGTTAGAGACAGTAGTGTGTGATATTTTCTTAAGGTTGCTTACTATATTTCTTAATATCGAGCATTTGGTTTCAAAATTTTCAATTTAAGGAATCAAAATACTCCTTATAAATTATGTTTTAGTAGATACATTGGTATGTGTTTTCATGAAATTTAATGGTCAATAAAATGAAAGAAATTTATTTCTATTGAAGGATTTCTCATGTCTTATGAGCGCCCTATAGAATATTTAAGCCTCTTTATAATTCATGAATATAGGATGGTATCTCCATAAAGAAATACCATGTTAGAAGTACTAAAGAAAAGCACGAGATTTTCTGTTAAACAGACTTTGCAATTAAGAGATTATCCAAAATAGTGAGAGAAAGGAAAACTAGAGGAACAAATTAAACTTCTAAAATGAAAATAAAATGTCTAGTCCAATGTGTCAAAAACCCATAGACACAATTAGTAGGAAGGCTAGAATAAACCAATAGCTTTGGGATGAAATAGTAAAATAATTGACCTCATGGAACAACTGAAATTTCATAAATGCCATAAAATAAAACACTATACAAATTTCGAGTTACTCAAGCAAGATGATGATAATGCACTAGATGTTGACCAAGATTTGTTTCATCATACAGGGGTTCCAAAACTAAGGTATTTTTAAGCATTCAAATATTATGCCTATGCTCAGTGTTCTAGGCCACCATTCTAGTCTGAAAAATCATGCATATATAATGTAGGCAAATGTTCAATAAAAAAAAATTAATTTCTATTAAAATTGGTAATTTTTTGTGAATATTATCACTTCAATCATATATATACAAATATAGATATATTTTTAACCAAATGTGCAGATATATATTTTCAAAAAATCTCTAAATAAGCCAATTTATGAAATTTCCCCTAAAATATTATCTACCCAAAACAAAAACAAAAAACAATAAATAGAAGGAAAACCTTACTAAGAAGAAATTCCATTGTAGAGTAATCCACCACTAAGCTATGTCACACAAGAAAATAACCTTATATGTTACTATCCACATAAACCTAGACTAGCAATTGCACCAAGAGGTGCAAAGGAACGTCGATAGGAGGATTTGGGAATGTGGAAGGCAATAAGCAAGCCAAATATCTGGACAATGAAATACAATAAAAATTTTAGTTTTTATATTTAGAAAGAATTCATTGGTTGTGCCCACCCTGCTCCGAATAAAGGCGACTCAAAAGTGGGCCACCAGATTGGCGCACTAAAACATCCATAACGCTCATGCTAAGGATAAACCACTAGTGTGTTCTCCCTCTTTTAATGCCACTATATTTTTCACTGGAATCTGTGCTTTTGGTTCCTTATCCATGGGACTCCATATTCATAATGAACTGGAATGAACTCCTAATGAGATTTCTTCTATGAAACAATCTCCTTTCCCACGTTAGCTTGCAACCAAAAAAGAACTATAATATAAATCCAAGAAACAATATAGAAATCATCAGAGTTTGTATGTCCCAATGCATTAATTATCCATTAACTTGGAGTTACCCTACACCACTACGATCATCCATCCACCAAACCTCTGAAATCGTGATGAAAATTCACGATGGTCGAGACTCGAGATCTAGAAGTCGATAATTAATTATCATTTACAAATTACATATCTCTAAGTATCATTATATAACTCCAAAATTTATTAAATATAAGTCGTCGTTGACATCCATCCATTGAGCCTCCAAAATCATGATGACGAGTGTCCAGACTCAATATCTACAAACTGACAATTCATTATCATTTACAAATTAAATATCGTGTGTTGACACAAGCGTTCAATGAACCTAACTTCCATATCTTACCGCCCTCCTCAACATGCAACCTATTCATTATTGAGTCATTCACATATGAGAGAAACACAAAATAGGTCTCGCCATGGTATCTTTGAGTGGATAAAATTATGTGAATACTAAAATGTAAAATTGATACCTTACATGATAGAGACAAGAGAAACTACATTAAGTAAACAAAATTCAAGGAACAAATAGTATTGTTGCAAGATAAGGTAGTAACTTTATACGTCCACAAGCTTGAAAACATAACATTTTAAGTACTTTGGGATACTTAGTCAATTATGTAGTTAAATAATAACTCATAATTTAGGGGAAGGTGAGACAGCACCACTAATTTTAATGATAAATCATTTTAATACATATTTACAAATTAATATTCAATTTTTTTCTAAAAAGATAGACGCATTCATTTTTAATTATTGATAAATATCTTAAACAATGACCCATTTTAATTCTTTGTTAATTATTTGATTCTATTTAATACATAACTTATTTAATAAAATAATAAATGGATTTAGAACTCTAAAAATTCATGGGACACTTAAACTCAAGTTTTTGGTTAAAATTAACCAAGAAAATTCCAAAAAAAACTATTTCATCAACTCTCTCTCTCTCTCTCTCTCTCTCTCTCTCTCTCTCTCTATATATATATATATATATATATATATATATATATATAATTTTATTCAT